>JAULJZ010096891.1:0-12051 GCA_032270985.1 Heliamphora pulchella
CCATTGATTAAGAGAGATTTAATAAAATAAAATGAGTGTTTTTACATAATTTTGATATTAATATAAAAATAAGATTTTGATAAAATATTTAAGTTAAAGAAAATAAATTTTATAAAATAAAGCTAGAGTTTAAGTAAATTAGTTTTGAGAATTTTTACAAAGATCCAATTTTTACTTAAAAATAAATAAATTTTTACAAAATACATACTTAAATAAATAAATAGAGTTTAGAAATTTGAACTATATAATCTTTCAAAAGATTATAAGATCATGAAGTCTCGTGGAGTAATTTTGAATTTTAATTAGTGTCGATAAATATTTTAATAAAAAAAAAAATTAAAGTTAAAGTTAGAAAAATAAAACAAAAATATAAATATCAACAACTAGAAAATAATGAATAAATACTAAAGATTACACATTATGTTAATCTTGATGTATTTAAATTAGTATAATTAATAATATGAAAATATTATAAGAAGAATACACAGGAGTAGGATAAAAATATTAGGTACTCTTTAAAAATATAATTAAAGTATTATTTCTTTATTGTTTAGATTTGAATAATTCTTGACAAGGTTGATTGAATGAGTTCGGTTAAATCAGGTAAGTCTCTGATATTTGAATTAGTCTTTATTTTACGTGAATGTTTGGTATGCTGCGCTGCTAAAGAATGAAAAATAAATTTTAATGATTGAATGAAAACGAATGAAAATGATGCATGAAAGAAAATGATCGGTAAACGGCGTTCTTACCACTGGGGGACATTAAGCGTACCAGTAAGGCGAGATAATAAGGGTAGAGTCATGACCAACTGGCTATAAAGAATGATTATATCCACCGTATAAATTGTGGGGTCACTTCCTACCGAATTCTTACGCAACTGTCTAAAATATATCATTCTAACACCGTGTAATAATTAATAATTCAGATATCATTGAATTCATACTAGTATTAGATGTTGAACAATTTCAAGTAATACTTGAATGCATGGAGAAACCGGTAGCGGGAAAAAGATAATTTTAATTTATTCATATTTTATTTCAAGTTTTATAATTGCTGCATTTCGATTTTTGTATTAAGTACTTGGAAATAAGTTTTGATAAGATTGGATGTTATTTCACAGCTAAAAGCTCTGGGGATTTTGAAATGAATTACTGGGGAGTATTAATGGAATAATTTCTTTTAATGACTAAGTTACTTTTGTTTCAAAACTGAAATGACTTGAATGGGTTTGTTTAAAAGAAAAAAAAAATCAGTCACCAAAATTCAGAATAAGGAACGAAAAATAAAGAAAGAAAGAGGCATTTGGTGGGTTTTGACTCATTGACTGGTCACGGACGCTATATATGAAAATGAGTCGTGATATTTTTTATATTAGATTTTGAAATATTTTTTATTTTTTTAAAAAATAACAAAAATATTAATGTAATTTATCAAGATGTAGATATAACTTTTTAAAAAAACAAAAAATTAAACACGACAATTTTTTCATACTTTGCATCAAAGTATGATAAATTTCTCATCATATTAGAAAAAAATTATACTAAGAAAATTTTCATTCATAAATTACTCATTTCATTTAAAACTAAGAATGACAAAATTAAAAAAAATGTATGAGAAGTTTTCCATACTTGATATAGTTATTATTTTTTATAAGTTGTTAATTTCATTTAGAACTAAAAATAAAAAAATCAAGAAAATATGTATCAAAATTTTTTCATACTATGTATGAGAAATTTTTCATATTAAATTTTGAAATAATTTTTATTTTATTTTTTTACAAATGAATATGATTTAACGGAACTAGTTATTATTTTTTGTATTTTAAATTTTAAAAAGCTATAACATTCACTATATATATATAATTTTTATTTCTAAAATTATTTGTTGAGATTTATGAAAAATTTAAGTCAGAAATTATCAAAAAATTTATTTCTTAAACCATCAAGGTATCAAAAACTTTTCATATGGTATACTTTTAAGAAATTATTGTGCTATTATATTTAGAAGCTATTGTATTTAGAAATTATATATGTGAAAAACATGAGATTAATTAAATAATTAAAAAAAGTTTCTTATTTGGCATATTATGCTTTAAGCAAAATAAATACACACTTTATTTGGTGAACAATCGACGATACTTTAAGTTAAAAGATAATAAGTCAAAAGATAAAAATACTAAAAGTTTTAAATTAAAAAAAAATTGTTATAGTTTTTAAAATTTATTTTTACATAATTTCATATTCAATATGAATTTTATTTGATAGATTTTGACGAGTGAAATTTAAAAAAATATTAAAAAATAATTAAAATGTTGACTTTATATTCAATTAAATAATTAAAAAAAAACTTAAATGATACTTTGGGTGATATTTTTGCTAAGAACAAAAATATTAACTGCGCCGTGTATAGAATTAGTTTAACTTATTAAATTCGGGAATTGGTCTAACTTATTAAATTCGGGCATTGAATTCGGTCATTGGTTTCGGGACGATTAGCTTTTTCGTTATTTTTTTACCTATTTAACAAAAATGGATTTACATTATTTCATACAAAGTATTTTTTACTATATAATTAAATATAAATATCACATAAATAATACTATATAATATTCTAAAATTACTTAATAATTACTCGGCAGAAGAGGATTGTATGATTGTATCTATCGCACCGCTCATTATTCGATGCTACTAGATCATTATATGGCATAGTTTAAAGGGGCTTTTTAAAAGAGGGTTACATATTTAAAAATTATAAAATAATTAGTTTTATATTTTTTAAATTTAGCTTTTTATTATAATTATTATTATTAATTATTTAGTTCTTAACCACATTTAATTATTTTTATAATAAATGTAAATAATTATTACTTTTACATATAAATAAAAATAACTGTTGTCCTTACATAAAAATAACTATAGTCGTTATAACTAAAAAATTTCATATTGAGAAATTTCTAGGTTTTAAACTTGATAAATTAATTTTAAAAATGAGAAATTTAAATTAAAAAATTTCTTAATTGTAAAAATGAGAAATTAATTTTAAAATTGAAAATAAAGAAAGACAATGAAATTTCTCACTATCTTTTAAACTAAGAAATTTCTTTATTTAAAAGAAACAAAACATTATCAAAGTTTTAGATTTTATTATTTTACACTATTCAATATTAATCTTATTTGATACGTCTCAACGAACATGTTTTAAAACATTCTAGTAATTATCACTCTACCTATAAATAAGGTAAATCTGTTATGATCAATTTTTAGATTTAAAAATGAGGTTTTATTTTTAAAAATCTTAGGAAAAGAACCAATATTTATACAAATCTTTCAAATAAGACTAATAATTAATTTACTCTAGTTTATTTAGTATTTTTTGTTATAATAGTATAACAAAAAAATTCAAGTGAAATAATATTGGCTCATAAGAATGGCCCTACGCTGGAGAAGAGACGGAGTTTAAAATTTTTAATCCCTAATTTTATCAAAACATGGATTGAATAAGAAAAATAAAAAAATGGCAGAAGAAACATGTCAGGAATAATTAGTAAATTATAAAATAATATTACTAATGAGAGTTATAAATAATATGGTGTCAAAGAAAATATTGATGAACAATAGAATTAGACTGATAAAACACTAAAAAAAGTAAAAAAATGAGAAATAAACAGAATATTTTTATATTTTAGCTTTATTATATTTTAAAAGGTAAATTTATTGTATGTTTATAAATGTCATGCCTCCAAATCTCAAGAATCTCATCAATTATATTATGTCATACATTTAATCATATAGACCATGACCTTACAATTCTTTAAATATCAACTACAATTCATATTTAACAAGAGATCATAACAAAGCATTGCCAGAATCTTCCTTCAATGCTTATGCTATATGGCCATCTTCAGAACCTAAAACGGGTGTATACAATTATTATGAGCTAAGGCTCAACAAGATACGACTATACAAAAATAAAAACATGATATGTAAAAAAGATGGGAGAAATTCTTAAACCATCACCCTAGTATATAAAAAGTTCTCCAATCCCAATTACTGAAAACTAAGAAAGTTACTTTTTCACATGATTCACCAATAATTATTTTCTCATTTTTCAATCAATACAATCGACTAATTATAAATTCTCATATGTTGCTCTTACTACCGGACTAACTCGAGGCACTGATAAGCAACCCTTATGTTTTATAATTACGAACACAACCGTTATCAAATAACAGCACATCGGTATATATTCTATTACCACACACATTGCACACTTTTACGATTACACCAAAGGGTAAGGCATCCATTACCACGCACATTGCACACTTTTACGATTACACCGAAGGGTAGGACACCCATTACCACACACATTGCACTCTTTTACTGTCTTTTACCAAAGGACACCCAACCCAACCCAACCCAACCCAATTATGCACTATTTTATGGGATTAACCGAAAGGTAGAGCACCCATTACCACACATATTGCACTTTTTTACGGTCTTTCACCGAATGACAGGCAACCCAACCCAATTATGCACTATTTTACAGATTAACCAAATGGTAGGGCACCAATCTTGCGCAAGTTTTCAGTCTTTCACCGAGTAACTAGTCGAACCCACATTAATTTCATAACCATCTCAATATATATGTATAACATATTATCAATACTATCGGTCCCTCAACTAATACTATGGTTTTCACCTAATCGCACATGTATTCATTACATGATCAACAATTTGATTAGCACAACAATTATTAATAACATTGGTCCCTCAACTATTATTATGATTTTTACCCTAATTATCTCATGCATCCACCACTGGTAATTCATCAAAAACATAACAATCAATAGAGAATTTCACAATTGTCATATTTAACATGATTTAGTATAGAGAACTTCAATTCAATCATAATTGTTCTAATTATTTAAAAAAATAACATTTTCCAAGTATTTGAATCAACACCAACCCTTACGTTGAATTCGATTTCAATACGAACCTTCAATTAAGTGTCAAACATAAAATTAGTTCTTCATCTCGAAAATAAATAACATTTCAACAAAACTCCTAATCACTTAGGTTCCTACTAATCCCAACTTTCACATCCAAGCAAGATTTCAAATGAGCCCCAAACCTTCAACCTATTACTAAAACTCCAATTCACTCTATACTATCACCATCTTACATCTAACTCACGACATCCATGGTGCGTGAATTACCCACGAAAACTCACAAAGATTAGTCAAATTTAGAAAGAAAAACTTTTGAGAAAAACCACTTTACATCCGTTGTTTCAAACAAAATTATTTTTTCCAAATGATTTTTGAAAAGAGAGTTAAAACATTAAAAGAAAGACTCTTGAGATTTCCCTTTACACGCAAGGGGGTACCGGGGCAGAGCCCGAATAAAAAGACACTTTTAAATCAAGAAAACAAAATTTTATATCTAAACTAGATGAGTTCACTCAAGCGAACCTACCACCGCTCGAACTGCCACCTGGCCGAGATAAAATACCCTCTCTTGGGTAATAGACCACTCGAGCGGACCCAAGACTGCTCGAGCGGTCTCTTACTCTAGACCAAACTAGCAAAATCCAGTTTTGACATCCAATTGTTCACAACTCATACTTTTCTTACAAAGGGGAATTCTAGTATATGAAATATGGTTAAAACAACCTTTCAACCACCAAATTAACATTTCAAACCGCCCACGAGGATTAATTAGAATCAAACATCCATCAAATTCCCAATTCTTACACCAAACCCATGATTTATTTAACTTTTCCCCAATTAAACCATGATTTTTAATCCACACAAAAACCCCCAACACACATCAACCCTAATTAACCCAAATCATTCTCCAACTTTCTCATTCAAACTCCATAAACATCCCCAAACTCTAAACCTCATCCTTTATCTAAGGTTTTCAAATTAAAACCAATTTCAACCTTTATCAACACTTAACTCCATATAACTCATTTAATTTCACAAAAATCTCACCTAACATTTTTCAATTAATTCTCAAGCTCCATAAAACTAGGGCTTTCAAAAAAAAAAGAAGAAGGTTTTCATATCATTTTACTCAAATACGAGCAAACAATCACATAAATATAAAATTTATTCAAGCTTAGTCGAAGATCCTACCTCGGTGAGTCGAAACTTGAAGCTTTAACACAACCCAAACACTCAAACCCATTGAAACGAAGATCTAGATGATTGGAAACGTTGCCCTTGTTGAGTAGAACAACTAATGCTTCTTGAGCCTTGACCCATTCCAAGCTTTGAGCAATAAAAATGAAGAGAGAAGGTGTATAAACCTTAGTGTCTTCCGTAGGATAGGAGTTAAAGGTCAGATATTGTTCCATAGAGAATTAGTAGACAGAATTACAATTTATTTTATTTAAAAAATTTTGCTTTGTTTTTTCTTTTTGAAAAAGAGATTTTATTTAAACTATTTAAGAAAAGCTAAAATTAATTAATTTGAAATAAAAGATAACATTTGAAGAACTTTTTTAAGGATTTGAATCCTTCTTAACCAGTATTTTAGTTTAATTTAAACTCTATTTCGTTTAATTGATTCAATCCAATCCAGTCGTGACTACAAGATGACATAGATTATCAAGAAAATAAACCCAAACTCGAATCTGGCATATTCTAGCTAAGATTATGGCACAGATTGTCCGAAGTACGACCCGTCCTATCGAGGCATAGGATATCTCACGTTCGGAGATCGAGAAGAAAAGAAAGCAATTGTATGATCTCTTTTTTACAATCACAAAAAAAAAAGAACTAAATAATTAAATTAAAAGTTCGTTGATCAAAAGATAACGTTTCGAAAATCATATAATGTATTGAATCCAAATTAAAACTGGAATAAAAATTTTAAACTAATCTTAAAATACCGAATTAGGAATTCATCATCCCTTAGGAAAGAAAAGAGTCTAGCCGCTTATGTTGCGATTTGAATCCATGCAGAACGGGTGAAAAACTGATTCATGAACCTCCGTATTCAACTTTTTGGAACTTCCCGAGCATTCAGATTGACTTCAAGTTAATCCATGTGCTCTACGTCTCATGGTTGCAGAGTTTGAGTTGGATTGTGACAGCTTCAGTCAGTCCAGACAATTCCCATTCCATCTGGATGGTTTTTAATTTATCTAGTAGCTATTTCGTCCAGACGCGATTAAAGTTCGTCTGAACGAAATTATTTCTGCCTTATGTTCGTCCGGACACTAGTATGTCTGTCCGAACGATTTTGTTTCTATTGAATTCTTGTCCAGAAGCCTTTGGGTCCGTCTGGACTATTTTTCCTTGAATTTTCCTTTTTTGTCCCTCTTTCTCCTTTTTATCTCTATTTACACCATTTTCTCTTCCACGGCATTGACTTTAACTCTGTTAGCAAAAACACTACAAAACATATTATTAAACACGATATCAGAGCTTAGTATAATATATTTTGCAGAATTAGACCGGCACTTTTACATATCAATCACTTACTCAAAACCATTTTAAACAAACTTCCCAAATTTCCATATCCTACAAGGTTTCAACAAAATCCTAATTTATGGATATTTCTCCTACATATATACAAGATAGTATTTCTATGGATTCAAAACTCAACCCAAGTTTCAATTTAACTTCAATTTTGAATACATTATTCTAAAGTAACGAAAATCCATTCTTTCTGTGGAGAAAAACACAAGTTAAATGCATATTATACTTCAATTATCATAATATCTCAACAAACACATGTTTAATTTAAAGAATAGCTTACAGCCAAACGTAGGGCTTCCAATCTCCACACATTTAATAGTATTCACATAAAATAGAATGAAACTAATTTGATATATATCACAAATGTTCATGCATGAGTAAGAATCCAACCTCGTTAACCCGAAAATAGAAAACTTGAACACCCGTAGGAATCCCGAATTCGTTAAATCCAAAAATCACTTGGTTGTAGTCGAAGCTCTTGGTGCGTAGAGCAAAGTTTTTTACTTGTGCGTGGGCCGATTCCAAGTCAAATCTCTTCCAATGTTAGAGAGAGAGAGAAGAGCTTGAGCTTAGTCTTTCATGGAGTTTTGGAGGAAGAGAGAAGAGGGAGGTAAAAAAGACTAAAATGAGAGAGAGAGAGAGAGAGAGAGAGAGAGAGAGAGAGAGAGAGAGGGGGGGGGGTGGTGAAGCTTTTCCCACAAACTTTGGCACAACCTCAAATGCTACTCACCCAACATGTAACCCAAATGCTTCTAAGCCTCTGTGAACTGTTTAATTCATGTAATCGCACACAAACTATAGAAGAATTAATATTTTAACTTCAAATTAATTTGGAGTTTTAAAATTTTAAAACTCATTAAAATTTAAAATTATCCTCGAATTAAAATTCTCGAGCCTCCACGTGCACTGACGAGTCCTACAATGCTTGTTAAAGCATAACCGGACCCATTGACCACACATATATAACAAGTACACATACTCAATACAATACCACATAGGTAATTTATCACATAAGTATTTAATCATACAAATTAAAAAGGAATTGGTCTCATAAGATTCTTTATTTGACTTTTGATTGGTGAAACAACTCGAATTTGTCCAAAATTTGTTGTGGGGACTACGTGGCATGATTGAGGATTTTTGATACGATTAGATTTTTATGTTAGTGCATTGGCTAATAGAGTTTGATATCAAGCTTCTAGGTGCCTATTAAATATTGCATGTAGCTTGAGTGACGTCTGTTGGTTGTGAAACTCGATCTCTGACCTAAATATGTGATATTAGACATACCTATGTGATTTTCTCTGAAAACGAGGCTATTCATTTATGAGATTGAAAATTAGTGGAGGAAAGTGGGCCATCAAGTTGATTACTCGAGATGTGTGATGAAACGTGTCATTAAATGACCATGTTGATTTGAGTTGACATTATATCCAATTTAAAACATGTTTTGAGTTGAATGAACTACTCGTGATGATTGCTTGACTTTGGGAATGCCTTCATGCTAGATTTTATCTTTTCTTGCATTAGCAACGAGCTTTTGAGTTAGAGAAAGAAAATGACTTCAGCAAGGACTGAGTACTTTGCATTCATGCATAAGAAATATTGTGATGCTTTTGAAATTTAAAAGAAATATTACATGTGAGATGGTATGGATAGTTTCCTTCATATGTTCAAATGCTTGAGGATAGTTACTATGAGTTCCTCTTTTTCTCTTAAATCTTTTGTGAGTTCTAAGGATGTTTTGGGTCTCACGTGGGATGCACCGAATATCTATTGTTTTTTAAAAAATATTTTTTTTTCCTTTTTAAACAAAAGTCTAAGATATCTGAGCATTCTTTTTGAGAAATGGAGTCACCACTTGATTTTTGAAAAAAACTAAAAAAACAAAAAGAAGGTTACAGATCTTTTAAATACATAACCAGAGAAAAAGAGAGTTCGGAGGTTAAGGTACAAAAAGGAAAGGTGTTAGGCACCCTTTTCGCCTAATCGTTAGGTTGGCTTCTACTTTGTCAATATTGCTTCTTGTTGTAAATTTTTTAAAGGTAGGATATACAAAATAGGGGTTAAAAAGAGTTCAAACAAAAGCAAGCAACGAAACAAAATCGTAACTATAATTTCTAGGGTCATGCAACTTGATAATTATTTCTAAATATGCCACATGTGTTATTTGAGTAAAGTAAAGCAAAAAACATGCGAGTAAGCGATGAAACAAACAAATAAGATTCTAAGGGTCATACAATAATATTTCTGTCCACATCATCCTGTAAACAGACTGTACAAAACCAATAGATGAGACTTAAACATCATATTTAAGCTATTGGTCATACACAATACTCAGGGCCTTAGTAACATATGTTGCGGCCGTGATAAAAATGTCACAAAACAGGCAATCGTGACAAAAACAGGGTTACCGCTAATAACAAAATAAAAATATCTCACATCCGTCACAAATAAATGTTGCGGCCATGGTTTTTAAGTGTACAAAAAAGGTATATACATTGCATAAGGCTTAAAATAGGGTCAAATGCATAGGATATGCAGGAATGGGACTATAACCTATTGGTTTTAAATTAGATCTACCATTCTTCATTCTCTATATAAGCAATAACTCTAAACAGAATATACAAGATATCAAATATGAATAACAGAATGCTTAAAACACCTTTTCATATTACTAGTCTTACAAAACCTCACAACCGTAACCAAAGGATGTCACGGCCGTAACAACAAAAGAAGAGAAAACACGTGGCCGTCATCTTTTCATAACCTCAGAATATAAAGATATAGAGGTACATAGAATGGAGAACATAACCCATTTGGTTTAGGTCAGATTTACCATCCATTACCTAATAGAAAATTGAATAAAGATACAAAAAGAAAAAAATGCTAAACAGAGTAATAAAAGGATGTAAAACTTAAAATAAACAGATAATAGAGAGTTTTGAAGAGATTTTTTTCATTTCTGGCCTTAAAACAATCTCACGGCTGTAACAACAGGATATTACGGTCATGAATATAAAGAGGTATAAATATATCGGCTTTTATAAAAAGTACACGGTCGTGACTGTGGATTTAACAAAATATACGACCGTGGCATAATAAGGTCGTGGCCGTCATGTTTTAGAATCTCAAAAAGTCGTGGATGTGTTTAGTGTGCTTGTGAGTATCGAAACATAATATAAATAACTGTAAAAATACGAAACAAATGGGTATAAATATACTGCTAATAATGAAAAACTTGAAGGAAATAAATATTTACATTGAAATGAACGATAAACAAGCAATAAAACAATGAAAATCTTAACCATGACACTCTCAGGGGAAGAAGATGAGGGTTTAAGAAGAGTCGTAGGATCCTAAAGTTACCTCGTGTGAATATCCACGTTGAGTGGCCCCTCGGTGGTGGGAACACGATATCTCGAAGCCAATATATGTGCTCCAAGAACTCCTCCGAGACAAGCAAGAACATGAACGAGGCTCGGGAAGTATATGATGGATGGAAGAATATCAAATGGGGGAATATTTTAACAGAGTTTGGGCCTCCAGGTGTTTTTTTCTTGTTCTGCATGGAATCACTGCATATTTATAGGCAAGACGAGCAACATAGACCATTTATGGGATGCTTTCACGTGTCCAAAAAGAGGTAATAGTGACGGCCACTATCTTTTTACTTTTGTACGATGCAGGCCGCTACCTTTATGGTGGTGAAAAGGACAGCCGTGACTTTTAAAAGTCACGACCTAGATAAAAAGAAATGGTTGTGACAAAGAAAGTCACGGCTTAGTTTGGGATTTTCAAATAAGGTTACGACCGTGAGAGTAAGGACACGGCATGTTCTAGGGTTTTCAAAAAGGTAACGGCTGTGTGGATGGGAATGTCACGACTTGAAGGTGTTTTCAGGATTTTTGAGTTTTGAGTTATATTCGTGATTTTGCTTGATTGGAAGTATCTTTGAGCATAATTCTCATACTTTCGTCATTGGGACGCATTAGAGATGGGTGTCTAAGATTCGACTTGATCATATTGGTGTGTTTACAACTTCATATATGGACCGAAGGTGGAAAAAAAAGGGTGTCAACATGCATTTTGAAGCTCCCAAAGTTAGAATCCAAAATAATTCAAAGATGAGGCCAATGGCATGCCAGTTATAATACCAAAAAATGTAGTAGCAGAACCATCCCCAATTATGGGACTTTACAAAGACCTATCTTCATGTTTGAACTTAAAATTTTCTCCATACCTTGTAATAGTTGTTGGGGTCCACACGCATTTTCCCTTTCTTGCATCTAAAGGGCCATAGAATGTATGAATAAGAAATTTGCATTCCAAAACGGATGCCATTCATCACTTCAAAGCCTATTAACTATTCCTCATAGGATATTAGGTAATCATAACCCTCGTGTGTCTTGTGGTCAGTATTTATACATATATGTATAAATACATATATGTATTTATACATATATGTCTTGTGGTCAGTATTTCTACATAATTATTTTAGTATAGATAAAGGAAGAACCCCATTTGGTGTAACTTTTAAAATAAAGTTAACGTGAGTT
>JAULJZ010096912.1:0-12050 GCA_032270985.1 Heliamphora pulchella
GGGGGGGGGGGGGGGGGGGGGGGGGGGGGTCTATAGCAGAAGGTTGTTTGAAATTGAACGTTATCTGTAGTTTAAACTCGAAAGAGGGATTTGATGGTTTGGTTCTGTACTGCACTAGTAGAGATTAACCTTTGTCCATGGGACCATTGGATATCTAAAGATGTTAATGATAATGAGTTGAGCGCTCTTCTTAGTTGCAACTGTGTGACTCCAATTTCCTGCAATACCTTTAGTTTAGATTATAGTGATACATGCTTATTGCTGACATAACATAAACCACCCATGCCCTTCCAATTGCATGGGACATCTAGGCTGCAATCTTTTTCTTCCCCTCCGCCCCTCGCATTTGGAAGTAATCGATTGGTTTAGTTCAGTTCAGCTCTTTCTTAAACCTATCCTATCACCCCTTTCCCCCTTGATACCTATATTTATTTAATGTTTTGGGTTAATTACATTGACCCCTCAATGTATGCCCGTTCGCTTTGTTCATTAAAGGACGTTTTTCTATTTTCATCTTTCAACTATCTACTTGTTTTTAATTGGGTTCAATTAGTAAATTCCTTCCAAAAGGTTAATGGAATTTGATACATGGAGTCACCTTGCAAGTAGCATCCCAAGTGCCAAATGCGTATTACACACTTATATCCTAATTCGTAACCCACCCAAACTCACACCTGGACTCACCTTTAGCCCCAACTTCTCATTTTCTCTCCCCTTCAACGATCACTGACTTGTCCATCCTCTCCTCCACAATCAGGGCCATTCTGGCCACCTCTCACACCCGACACTACTCCAACCACCAAATCGACACCACCGACAGCTCTACCACCCCCTTTTGACCTCTTCTTTCTTTCTACATCGAGAAACACCAACCAACCATCACCCTTCCCAAATCGGCATCACCTCTAGCTCTACCATTCCCTTCCCTAACTTCTTCCCCCCTCTCGTTCTACATGTATGTCAACAAACACTAACAACCCTCCCCAAATTAGCACATCTAGTACCACCAGCAGTTCCAGTCCCTTCCCTATCCTCTTCTCTCTATCAATAAGCACCAAGCCAAAACACAATATTTCTTTCACGGAAAATCGTCCATCTAGGAGATCTAAGATGACTGTTCCATCCCCACGATAATGAGACCTTAACGATAGGTTTAGTTATAGACAATTGATATTATGTTGTCACGTGTTAGTGGCGAAGATGGTGATCCATGACGGACAAGCGTTTCTTTTTAAGAGTCCCTGATTCAATGCACTGGGTGAAGATGGCAACCCACTCCCTTCCCTCTTTGTGTGTCTTCCCTACCAGTTAGGATTTCCATTCCAATGCGAAAAATCAAAAACCGATCCAATGTGGGGCAATGGTGGAATGGGGCTCAGAGGGAGAGGGAAGGAGGTTGTGAGATGAGAGAGGTGATAATGGTGGGGTTGGGGGTTGGGACCTGGGACCTGGGACCTGGGGGTGGAAACAGTGGTGAGGAATTGATGTAGAACAAGTGGCCGAGACATTTCTAAAGCAATTGAACTAGCAAAAGTCAAAGAAGAAATCGAGAAATTGATTGGAATTTTTTTTAGAATTTTCTAATTATTTTCTTTTAGAATTTTTCATTTTTATGCCACCTGTTTTGGCACGTTAATCTTCTCCTAGTTACGCTGCCAAATTTTTAGTGTTCTTTTATTGTTAGGCTTGGTTGGAAAGAATAGCCTAAATTATTACTTTCCTATTGTGGTTTATTCTCCTACTAGAATTATAAATTTTCTACTAGTATAAACAATGGTGTAAGCCTAAGGGTTCATCATTCCATTCATTAATAATATTCAGAATTATCTCTCATCCTTGTGGATTCAAGGTTTTTGCTTATGGATTCGAGTGCTTATCTCGTTTTCTAGCACACTATCTAGCCTCTGTGACATTTCACTGCGTCAAGAATTGAGGCTAGAGGGAAAGGAAAGAGGGAAACATGGATTTGGGTTGGGGGTGGGGTGGATGGAGAGCAGATTAGGGAAAGGGGTAGCAATGGGGGGTTGCTGTGAGTGGGTGGATTTGTGTGGTCCTTAGGTCAGAGGGGAAGGTGGAGGGAGGGGGTTTTGGAGAAGAGGGAGGGGGTTTCAGAGGAGATGGGGAGAGAGGGGAAGAGGGGGTGGGAGTTGAGGTAAAGAAGCTATTTAGATATTATGGTGGGGGTAGGGGCTGTAGGAGGAAACAGTGGTGGGGGATAGGGGTTGAAGGGAGAGGAAAGAGGAATCAAGGTGAGGAGTGGAGGAGGAGGGGGTGGGGGCAATGTGTGGGTGGGGAGTAAATGGGGAGATTGGGAATGGGGGCGGGGCAGGGGCATTGTGTAGCTGGGGAGTGGATAGGGAGATAAGGGATTGGGGTGGGTGGGGGCATTGTGTGGATGGGGAGTAGATGGGGATATAGAGGATGGGGCTTGAGGTAAAGATGCTGTTTAGTTTTTGGGTCTTGGTCTAGCTCTAGCTCTAGGTCTAGCTCTAGCTCTAGCTCTAGGTCTAGGTTTGGGTCAGGGTGTGGATAGACATTGGTGTTGGGTCTAGTTGGGTATCATACCGCATGTCAGCAGACTCAACACGTAACAATACATGGCAGTTTTAGATCATAAATTGAATGGACATCGGTAATTGGGCCACGTTGAAAAAATTATATAATTTGAGGATAAAATTAGGCAAAAATTTCTTTTAGGGCCAAAGTGATAAAATAGTGGGACTTTATGGGCAAAGTATAATTTACCCTAGAGTTGCATTCAATGCTGCCCTAAAAACATGTAACCACAAACAATCAGGCAAAAAAGTTGGGTAAAATGAATAGGCATAATTGAATGCAATGCCTATTTAGTTCATCTTTATGCTGATGTAAGCAGGATATTTATTTAGGGCCTGATTGGCAACTAGCTTAAAGGCTAGTTATTTTTTGCATTTTAGCCAAAAAATTAAATTGGGTTCAAAATAAGTTGTTTGGTAAATTACTTTTTAAGTTTACTTTTTTGAAATTGGTTGATTAGGTAAAAAGTTAATTTTCTTTATAACTTTTTTTTCATTTTTTATTTTTTGTTCAAATTGGACAATATTGCCTTTCTATATAGGTGAGCATAATAATTATATATTTGACATGGTAGTAAATAAGTTATGAAACATGGATATTATTGTCTTTTGTAATGAAGTAGGACTGTAGGAGTTTGAATAGAGTATCCTAGGATTAGTGTTTTGATTTGCTTTATAACTTTTTAGCTTTTTGGCCAAACAACCTATATTAGGCTTTTGAGCTTTTTAGCTAAAAAAGTGAAAAAGCATGCCAGCCAGTCAGGGCCTTATTTCCTTTCTACATATTAGCAAATTTCTGATATCTTCTTTTCCTTTTTATTTGTGCAGTGAAACTTGCTTGAACTCTATATCAGTCCAGTGGAACCTGGAAACATTAATGAGTATTGTGAAGTTTATATTTGGCTTTCCTGTGGATGTTACTTCAAACAATTTCGTGATTCTTTTTGAGGTAAAAATTGAACTGCCTCTTGTTTAAGTTGTTCCCTTGTGCTAAATTCTCACATTACACGTACTTTATTTTTTATACTATGATCAACTATGGTTAATCCTTAATCATAGTTCGTTACAGGCAAGGGAACTTTTACATATTAACTTAGGCAATAGTCATACCCTATCTCCTCCTCCTTGATCGTTGTTGATCCTTTGTTTGTAGTGATCATTGTTAAATTAGACAGTTCATTACTGACTTTAGACGGAAAAGTGCTCTTTTACCTCCCCTTGACACTGGAAATGTTACAGCCCATTGTTTGGAAAGTAATAAAAATTAAAAAGTAGGTGGTATTACCTAATAAGATTGGGTTTAAGCGGTACTTGAGATATGATGTTTGAAATGATGAAGATTGGGATATGCATGGGTCAAAACAACAAACAAAATGACAAAAAAAAAAAAAAAACATGCACACCCCTTAACACATGCACATATTTTTGATAGGCGCACAGTCATACACATGTACATATACTAGGGATAACCCGTCCCTAAAGGCACTCCCACAATTTTTTCTTAAGATCGCTTGTGCATTTTAATACTTAATTTCAAACTTTATTTTCCAAATAATAATCTATATAAAAAAACAATAGAAAGAATCCCAACCTCAATCAATTTCGATATTAATAAAGAGAAGGAAAAAACTATTAAATGAAACAATAAACTAAAATACAAAGATATGGTTTTTCATTGGATTAGGAAAAGGAAAAGTAATAAAAATTAATATTTTTTATTTACTTTTTTACAAAGAAGAACATGAGGGAGGAGAGAGAACAAAATGGAAGGCTAAGATTGTGTAATTTCAATGGTAAGATTTTTGACACCTGCACAAATGTCTGATCAAAAGTTTTATATTGTATAATATATATATACAGCTTGAACAAGCGTTACAGTTTGTGGATCAGCTTCCTCTTCAGCTGATGTAATGTTTGGTTTGCTGTCTTTTGTAAAAATGCTAACTTAAAGAAAAAAGTTGCACCTCGCGTTGCAGTTTGTGGATCAGCTTCCTCTTCAGCTGATGTAATGTTTGGTTTGCTGTCTTTTGTAAAAATGCTAACTTAAAGAAAAAAGTTGCACCTCGCGTTGCAGTTTGTGAATCAGCTTCCTCTTCAGCTTATGTAATGTTTGGTTTGTTGTCTTTTGTAAAAATGCTAACTTAAAAGAAAAAAGTTGCACCTCTTGATCTAGTGTCGAAGAGAGGGGCGGGGGGGGGGGGGGGAGGGAAGTCGAGAATTTCCTGCCATCACCCCCAAGTGCTGCATGTCACGTCACACAAAACATCAATTACAACCACCTTTTATGTATTTGTAGTCCATTACATTACTATTCATATTGCTCAAATATGGATCATGTATAAAATTATCTCACTCGAAGATTTGCCCTTTTGGGGTGCATGGTGGGTTTGACCCTGATGCAACCCTTCTTTAGTATTCTCCCATGTATGACATACGAACATCCTTTCCTTTTGTTTAAGAAAATGGGAAAAAAATATAAAACAGAGGCACCAAAAGGAAAACAATAATACACTTTTTTGTTTAGTTATTTCAAGTCCATTCCGCCACTAATTGTATGCCCAGTCTAAAAAATATATGAGCTCGCTAAAATGAAATCAGTAAAGCTCGAGAACAACTTAAGCTAAGATTGTGCCTGTAAATCTAATTGAATCTAATGCAAGCTAACATGCAAACTGGCACGTCAAAATCCATTGCATTGTGAGATCCAACCAATTAAATTGCATATAATGGAAAATTTTTGTAATCCCCCTTATATAAAGTTGAATTGTAATCGAGGAGCTAGGTTTATGTATATGGTGAAGAACAAGAAAAGAAAGAAGAATAAGTAAGAAATAATATATTTAGGACTACATGGTCAAACCCTGCATCTTAACATGTACTATCTTTAAAGCGAAATTAGACAAATTACCAAAATACACTAAACTGACGTAAATACAAAAATATAGTAAACATACAAGTAAAAATCACTATTTGGGATTTCTTCTCTGGTTGGCACATACAAATCGAATATTCCTAACTTGAAAGAGAGTTACTATAAAGCAAATTGAGCCAAGGGCTTTATAAGGACATCACCAATCTAATTATTCGAGCGAGTAGGTGATTTAAAGATTCCAATAACAATCAATTTTTTCGATATGTTTGGTGTGTTCGTTGAAATCTGGATTATTAGCAATAAATATAGAAACTTGATTATCTTAACACGTCCATAAGTGCAATAATCACAATACCAAGATCCTAAAGAAAGGAATGAACCTAATACATTTTAGAGGCAATTGGGGTGTTTGGGAATGCTATTGCTAGTAGCTTATAGATTGTAATTTGTAGTAGAAGTTGTGAGTATTTGGTGAAGATTGTAGCTGAAATAGAAGAAAAAATAGTTAAAAGTCATGGCAGAAGTTGTTCGTATTTGGAAGAATTTATAGCTTATTGCTAAAATTAGTAATAGGAAGTTAAAAGCTGATAGCAGAAGTTCTGCCAAACAACCCCAGTATGAGCATGATACTCAATTTCAGTATTAGAGCAAGCAACAATATTTTACTTTTTAATACATTGAGCAACAAGATATGTCCAATAAAGGAACTACAGCAAAAGTCTACCGACTAGCAGATCAACTATTAGTATAGTTAGTATGACTAAAACTGATCATAAGTAGGGATAAGGAAAGTTTGTATAGTAACCCTTGTCAAGTTGCACCCTTAGATAACATAAAACACAACATAAGCCTCAAAACGAGGGATACGAGAAGCATGCATGTACTGTCTTATAGAACCAATAATTTCTAGACGAGTGACAATAAATAAGTTTTCCTATCAGTTGCCGATAACTATCTACATCCAAAAATAAGTCCCAAAACATAGCCTCAAAATGTGGGATTTGAGAAACATGTATGTACTTTCTTATAGAACCAATAACATAATTTTTGGACGAGTGATGATGAATAAGTTTTCTTATCGCTCACCAATAACGGTCTGCATCAAAAAATAGGTCCTATGTATTACTATACAACTTACAAAAGACCAATATTAAGTAATACATCAAACACATGTTTTCTTTGAAACAAATAATTATCCTTAGATGAACGAGCAACCTTAATCCCAAAGAAATAACGTATGAGACCTAAGTCTTTGTATGAAACTCTTGACCCAAATTGCGCTTTAAATCAACAATATCATTAAGAGTTATTACCAGATGAAGGGGGATGGGCCAAAGCCCAAGCCCGGATATAGGAGGTCTAAAAAGGGTCAAGATGACTTCGGCCCAGCATGGGGACTGCAGTGGGCCGATCTAGAGAAAGAGGTAAAGGATCACCAAGGTTCGGCCCTGAACCACATTAATGCTCTGACGATGCATTAAATGTGATTTGACCGTGGCCATAGTAGCATTAAATGTGACTCGACCGGGCGCTCCTGGTTATCGAGTGTCCTGCGACCTCGAGGGAAGCGTCCAGCGAGGGGAGCTCGGCCCGAGGTATGGCCGAGCTAAGACCTTTTACGGCGATGTGACCGCTGGGGACATCCTTGTCAGGTGGCAGAGCAGGTTCGAGGGGACGTGTGGCAGGAGAAGTAATCATAAGATAGGTGCATAGACTAAACTCTCACGCACTATAAAAAGGAGAGGAGTCCCTTGCCAAGTGATATATAACAACTTTTACTTATAGTATTGTCCCTCGGAACATTCTTTTTAGATCCTCTCTAACTTGACCGTCGGAGTGGCATCCGGCGAGACGCCGCTGGGTAGCTCTCGTGTGTGCTCATATTGTAGGTCAGCCAACGGACAGGTGCGGTCGAGCTGGGTCCAACCCATCAAACAAATAAAATATACGGGACGACCCTGTACATTTGGCGCCGTCTGTGGGAACCCAATGAAAATCAGATCGCAGTATCGTTAATGGCAACACCCTCGAAGGTGCCTGTTGTGCTTGATGAGCACGGTACCCCTTGTGCCGTGGAAGAGCGCAGAGAGCAAAGGAGGGAGGGAAAAAGCCCGCTCCCTGAAGTAGCCAGAACTCTTGAGCGCGATTTAGCCTAGGAGGCCACACTCCATGCTATGAGGTAGGAGATCTTACGGCTCCGTTCGACCTTAAAGAATCGAGGTCAGGACCAACAGACTCAACTTAGAAGTTCCTATTCTGGGGGAGCCAAGAGCATCTGGACCAAGAAGAAGGGAAGGAAGGGAGACGACTAATCGGGAGCTGGAACAGATCCTCAACGAATTCACCAAGCCCACCAAGCAAGGAACGGAGTCATGCACGGAAGGAAGAAGCTACACACCAAGGAAGTCCAAACAGGGCAAGGAGCCACGACGCAAGGAGGTGATATCGGAATATTATACTACGGCTGAACCAAGTGAGGTATGGGCAGGGGCAGTCATCACGTCCTTCTCCGACCGAATAGATCAAGCTGATCCACCCCAAAGTTTCTCTCTACTGAGATTCAAATCTTATGATGGTCATTCTGATCCTCATACCCACATCAGCCATTACAGACAGATGATGACGCTGTGGAGCGGAAACGACGCCCTTATGTGTAAGGTTTTCATGTCCAATCTGGGCGAAGCTGGCCTGCGGTGGTTCGACCGTCTCCCACCTTGGTCTATAACAAGTTGGAATGATTTGCACAAAGGATTTGAAGCGAGATTCGTTACAAATACCAAGATCCTGAAAGAAATAGACTCACTCATGGCACTACAGCGAGGGAAAAGGGAATCGTTGTGGGATTATATGAGGAAGTATTGGGAGGTCTACAATGATATTGAGAATTGTAACGAGGAGTTGGCAGTTACCTCGTTCAAGCATGGGCTTCAGCCAGGAGGCAAATTAAGGAGCTCCTTTACCAAAAAGCCACCCTAGGATATCTCGGCTTTGATGAACCGAGTAGAGCAGTATATAAGGGTGGAAGAAGATGTCGAGAGAATGGAAATCGAAACAAAGATGAAGGAAAGAAGGCCGAGCCCGGAGAGGATGAAGCGAAGGAGTTCGGTAAGGGCGAGAAGACCGAGCCCGGTGCCCATGAACAAAAGGCTCAGGTCAGCACTGCCTGAACCACCCATTCGGTTGGGTGCAGATCCCAGAATAGCGGTGCATACCATCTTCAAGAAATCTATTCACAAAATCTTACCTCATATCAGGGACCGGCCCTATTTCCAATGGCCTGAGAGACTGCCCGAGTCAGTTATCCAGTTTGCAATAGAGAGGGGCATCAGGTGGATGTGTTCCTACCACTGAGAACGAAGTCATAAGATCGAAGATTGTCGGGCGTTCAAGAAGCATTTGGAAGATTTAGTGCGGCAGGGACATCTCAAAGAGTTTTTAGAGGGAACGGAAGGCCAAAGATCCCCCGCTATAACAAGGACCGATCCTCCGAATAGGTTGGTAAACCGTGGTGTCATTAACGTAATTCACGGATTAACTGGGGCAGAGCCGAAGCATTCCTTGCGAGTCCAGCTGCGGAGGCTGGGGTATATGGCCAAAGTAATGAAAGTCGAGGTGGGAGTAGGGAAACGGACCAGGCCAGACGCCATAGAGGTAATTTCGTTTTCGGCAGAAGACCTTGACCGGGTCCAGCACCCATACAACGACGCCCTGGTGATATCCCTGTCTCTCTTGAATTTTGAAGTAAAACGGGTGTTAGTTGACCAAAGGAGTTCGGTCGAGATAATGTATTATGATCTCTTTCAAAAGCTCGGTCTCCGCGCTAAAGATCTGCTCCCATCAAGCACTCCGCTTGTTGGTTTCAATTCCCAACTGGTTTGGCCCTTGGGAAGGGTTACCGTGTCGGTTAAAATAGGGACAATCGAACGCCTGACAAGTTTTTTAGTGGTGGATGCTCCGTCAGCCTACAATGCCATTATGGGCCGACCGTGGTTGCATGAGTTGAAAGCTGTCCCTTCGACGTATCATCAGGTGCTGCAGTTTCCCACTGAAGGAGGGGTAGAACTTGTGTATGGAGACCAGGCCGTCGCCAAGCATTGTTTCGTGGCGGCCTTGAAAACTGAAGAGCTAGCCGAAGTGAAAATCGTTGGGGTGACCGAGATGCCCGCCCTCGAGGATGTTGGAGCAGAAGCCCAAAACAAAGCCGTAGAAGACCTCGAGACGATTAGGGTGGATGGAGACAGGGAGGAAAGATTTTTCTTGGTTGGCTCCACAATGGCCAAACAAGAACAGGAGGAATTGCTCCACTTGCTACAACGCAATTTAGAAGTGTTCGCGTGGAGCCCATACGAAATGCCAGGGGTCGACCCCACCTACATCTCCCATGCATTAAATGTTGATCCCTCATTCAAGCCAGTAAAGCGGAGAGGACGACGTTCGGGACCGCACCATGCTAAGGCGGTGGTATAGGACGTTGGGAAGTTGTTGGATGCGAGCGAAATTAGGGAGGTTCAATATCCAGAATGGCTATCCAATATTGTAGTAGTCAAGAAGAAGTGTGGGAAATGGCAGGTGTGCGTAGATTTTACCAACCTAAATAGGGCTTGCCCCAAGGACAGCTTTCTCGTCCCGAAGATTGATCAACTAGTGGATGCAACAGTCGGACATCAACGCATGAGTTTTTTAGACACATACCGAGGGTATCACCAGATCGCTTTGGATCGCCGCGACCAAGAGAAGACTGCGTTTATTACCCCCAGAGGTACCTACTGTTACGAGGTAATGCCGTTCGGTCTCAAAAATGCCAGAGCAACCTTTCAGAGAATGATTACGAAGATGTTTGCCGAGGTCTTGGGGACAACGATGGAGGCTTATATAAACGACATGGTGGTAAAGTCAAAGATCAAAGGGGATCATTTGGCCGACCTCCAAAAGATCTTTGATATCTTGAAAGTCCACCGCCTACGCCTGAATGCAGCCAAATGCGCATTCGAGGTCGGTTAAGGGAAATTCCTCGGATTTTTGGTTACTAATCGAGGGATCAAAGCCAGTCCAGACCAGATTAAAGCCATCCTCGGAGTCCAAAGGTCGAGCACCACGAAGGAGGTACAAAAATTGACTGGGATGACTGCTGCATTAAACAGGTTTATTAGCCGAGCTCCCGACAGGTGTAGACCGTTCTTTTTAACACTAAAGAAGGGAGAGAAATTCTGCTGGAGCGACGAGTGCGACCAGGCGTTGGCGGAGCTAAAAACGTACCTACTCTCTACGCCCAAAGAAGGAGAGGTTTTATAGCTCTATTTGGCAGTATCCTCGCATGCTGTTAGTGCTGTACTCGTTAGGGAAGAGGAAAACCAGCAGATGCTAGTATACTATGTCGGCCATACACTGTCAGGATCAGAAATATGGTATCTACCATTAGAAAAGCTTGCTTACGCACTTGTGATCGCGTCGCGAAAATTACAGCGTTATTTCCAAGCTCATGCCATCGTTGTTCTCACCAAATATCCGTTAAAGGCCGTGTTCTCGAAGGCCGACCTGACTGGATGAATGACTAAGTGGGCCGTGGAATTAGGAGAGCATGACGTCACCTTTCAACCAAGAACCGCAATCAAAGCCCAAGTACTGGCCGACTTCGTCGCCGAGTTTGCCAGAAAGGAGGTCGAAGAGCATGGGATGACCGAACTCTTCGATTCTCCCAACCCAGAGGGGCTATGGAGTCTGTATGTTGATGAGGCCTCCAATAGCCGAGGTTCAGGAGTGGGGATGGTTCTGACGTCTCCGGACGGTCTAGTAATTGAACAGGCATTGCAGCTCGGTTTCTCCACCACGAACAATGAAGCCGAGTATGAGGCATTGATAGCAGGGTTGGGAACGGCGACGAAACTAGGAGTCATGGCATTGGAAGTCTTCAGTGATTCTCAACTTGTTGTTAACCAGGTGAATGGTGAATACGAAACGAAGGATGAAAGAATGGCCAAATATCTTCAAAAGGCGAGGAAGGTCGTTGGACACTTTGCAACGATCAAGATACAACAAATAAGCCGAGCCAGTAACGGTCACGCCGATAGTTTAGCTAATCTCGCTTCGGCTACGGTAGGGAGTGGATAAAGGACAGTGGTGGTGCAAGTCCTTCCACATTCCAGCATTGGTGATTCGCACGAAGGAAGTGAGGGTTCTCCCAACGATGCAGTCACCGTCTTGAATAGATCCCATTATTTCATTTATCAAGGACGGTACACTGCCGACCGAAAAGAAAGAAGCTCACAAGGTTAGGCGGCAAGCAACTCGGTTTGGCTCTCTTAAACTAACAAGCTGTACCGACGTTCCTACATGGGACCATACCTTTTGTGTGCGCATCTCGACCTGGTAGATGACCTACTCTATGAAATCCACGACGGGGTCTGTGGGAGTCATACGGGGGGCCGGTCACTGGCCCACAGGGCCCGTTCACAATGATATTGGTGGCCCTATATGCAAAAGGATGAACAACAATATGTGAAAAAATGCGAGAAGTGTCAGCTCTTTGCCCCTTTGATTCATCAGCCTGCAGGGAAGCTAAATCCGTTGGCCAGCCCCTGGCTGTTCGCGCAATGGGGGTTGGGTATAGTAGGCCCGTTCCCCCG
>JAULJZ010096923.1:0-12049 GCA_032270985.1 Heliamphora pulchella
TTCTTCAAAATTTAATAAACAATTTATATAATTATCGGTATTCAATTATGCACCTACCTCAAACACGTAAAACGAAAGTCTTGACAAGTTATGAGGATAGAAAATATTGAAAAGAATTCATCGCTATTAATGTCTGCTATCTGTCTCCTCCTCACATTGCTTTTCAACCATTCTTCTATAATAGTTTAATCGATCTGTTAGTTTCTTCTTGTTTACTTTCAATAAATTTCTTTGTCGTTTACATTTTTCATTTCTTAGCCACAAGTTTTGTTTGGCATCGGTTTTCATTTCATGTACTTACTAATAAAAAAATAAAAAATAAGTCGAATAGTAATTGTGCGGGATAATTCTGTAGGGTTAAGATTAGTTGTAGAATAAAAGAAAAAAATTAGGCACATTTCCTCAAGCTCGCGAGTTTGATCGTTCTTGCACAAAGAAATAGAAGTGCGATTGACCGATGGCTTTGCCAGAAAGTCACTTCGATGCTTAAGTCAGTAAATGATGGGGTGAATACTAAAAGTTTTAAAAAGAATTCAACAGAATATTGTGTCTATGACTATGTTCCTTGTATTTTGGTTTGGCATTTTTAGTGTTGTGTTGTATTTGGCAGGAAAAGTGTGGTTTCCCGTGTTTTGGTTCGGGCGAAAATCGCTAATCCGAAATTTGGCAAGAAATGGGGGGATTCCCCAGGTCGTCTTCTGGTAGAAAACTCATTTTTTCTCTTTTTGGAGACGATTCGCGGCGTCTTCTATAACTCTGGCACGCTACTTAGCTGATTTATATTGTGTCAGTTGTCATTCGATACAGAGATGTATGGAGGTGGTGCCGTTATCAACGTTCTGAGCTCGGCTATCCCATCTCATTTAATGTGTCCTTATCTTGGTTGAGACTTTCAACGTGCATTCGGTTGAACTTAGGAGGTCAGGCCAACCTGACCTTTGGTCCTCCGGTGGGTCCCTCAACTATCCCAATGCACTCTATTGGCCTGGCTTTTGGGCCGTAGGCTAGCATTTCGCTTTTGAACTGACCTCTTTCAGTAATGAAAATACTAAGAAGGGTGATACATCTAAATTGGCATGATATATTGTATTAAGAAAAAATATAAATTTATTAAAATTAACTGAAGATATGAATCTTAACACAGAAGAAATAGTGTAAAAAAATCATGTAGTCAATCTTAATTGATTGATACAAAAGTTTAGTTTGGTTTTGTTATTTTTTATAAAATACTAAAAACTATTTAGCAAATTGTTTTTAAAAATTATTTTTGAATTTTCTCCTAAAAAGGCTTATTCTTCAAAAATTTTAAAAAATATTTTCAAAAATTTAAAAACTATGTTCACACAAAAATGAGAGTGATATGAACTCCGGTGCACATTCCATATTTAGAGTGTGACATATTCATATTTATTATCATTGGTTGGCCAAAAACGAATCTATACTGTAGATTAAAATACTCTAAAAAACTTATAATTTGAATAACCAGTTAACTAAAAACAATTATGGAATCGATTTTGTAGGATATTATAAAAAATGATAAAATTAATCTCTAACTTCAGATTTTTTATATTTAGTAAATCCTTACCATTCCAAAATATTTTCAAAACATAAGTTTTTAATCATAAGATCTAAGTTTGATTTAATCTAAGTTTCTATTTTCAAATTGTGTTAAAAGAAAAAAAAAATCACATTTTAGAAAGAATGAGCTTATAACAATAGAATTTACAGTTGAATTAATCTCAATCAATTATTTCAAAATATGCTATAAGAAAAAAAAAATTAAAAACAATCATGCTATAGATATAAACAACGAATCACCGGATTTAAGACTCTTATCAAGAGAAGTTTCAACTCTTATGTCTATCTATGGTAAGATCGGTGATTGATTATCGGTGTAAATATCACTTTCGTTTTAAAAAATATTGACATCTTATTATGATCTCGTTTGACAACCGACTTTAAACCGAGCTTATTGCGTTTTTATTTAAAACCAAATTAAACTTTAAGTCTCGTTTTTTAATCTTAATTTTTTATCTGTTTGTTTATTTGCTTTTAGTCTTTTTACCTTTTTGCTTATTAACCTAAAATACTTTTATATTTTTTAAAAAAAATATCACAACTTTTATTATACATATCTATTTTTTATAAAATTATACATTTAAGATCTATTCATTAAAATCTGTCAAATAAAATTCATATTGCATAGAAAATTGTGTAAAAAAATTATAATAATTTCTTTTCTGAATTAAATTTTTTTTTTTTAATCTTTTTTCTTAAAGAAAACTTCGGGACAAAGGAAGCTAATTGACAGTGGGGGCAAGATCCCCACCAAAAGTTTTGAAATTCCACTATTATTCTTATTTTTTTGTTATATTTTATTTAAAAACGAAGATAATATAGCATCAATTAAAATTCGTAGCCCCACTAAAAATGTAAAATTATTTCTAACTCGTATTTTTATATTTTTATATTTTTATCTTATTATTGTAACTGTGCTCATGCTAAAAATATAAGATTACTTTTAGTAGGCTTATAAAAATACTATTAAAAATGTAAAAATACCTCTAGTGTTTTAATATTTTAATATTTATCTTCAATTATTTAATTTGTATCCACACTAAAAATATAAAAATATCTATAATATGCTTATGTTTTATATTTTTTCTTCTGTTATTTTTTGTAACCCCATAAAATTTTAGTATACCATTAAATATATATAAAGAACAAAATTGATGATTTCTCATTAACAACTATATTTTCTCTCTTCTCTTAGTCGTCTCTTTTTTTCAAACTCATAAATAAATTTTTTATAATTAATTCTAAAATATATATTTTAAGTTAATATAAATATCTAATTTTTAGATACTAATAATTGTTTGAATTTTATATTTATTAATTATCAAAAGTATTTCTCGTTGTGTTTGACTGAAAAAAAAATTTCTCTTATGTTAGAAGTTATACCCTCATTGTATTAAAATTTTGAATTCCTGCCAAAGACTTTTAGCTTATTTCTTTTTAAATTTAAACCATGATTTGACAAATTAAAATTTTATTTATTTAACTTTAAATAATTTTTAAAAAAATATTTGACTAAAATTAAGTTGCCAAACTCTCTCTCTCTCTCTCTCTCTATATATAGATATATGTAATAAATTAAATGAATTATTAATTTAATAATTTAAATAAATAGACTAATAACGTGATTTTAAATGCTTAAACTTAAAGAATTAGTATAATAGTTCATAAATTTTTTTATATATTAAATTAAATTTTTATTTTTAATTAATATAAAATAAAATATCACAATATAAATATCCTTAGTCTCTTAAATATCACGTCACCACCGCTAGGTAATCTTTATCTTATTATAAGGGGTCACTTCACTTGTAAACGACTTCCAAAATTACAAGGCATCGCCGACAATCCCCATCATATCTCTCGTTGACAGTTTCTTAAATTGACTGCAGCTTATTTTTTTACACAAAGTTAGAGTTCTTATTTGGCCGTACAATTATAATAATTAAAAAATACTAATAATCATCAATTAATTATCTATTTAAAATACATTAATATATATAAAAGTAATAATAAGTTCTATTTTTAAAAATATATTAATATTAAAAAAATTTTATTTTTATTAATATATTAATTACTACTTATTGGAACGGTGATTAGCATGATCATAATAATTATCTATATAATTAATTCTTATTTGATAATTCAGAAAAATAACCAAATAGAAATATTATTCAATATATATATATATATATATATATTTATAATATGTAATTTTAATTTACAATTAACATGATGACCTTTCATAACTCAAAATAGATACAAGCGAAAATTTTACAATACAATAGAAATTTGTTGTTGGAGAAAGTGTTTGGATTTGTTTTGGTTAAAAGGGTGAAACTGGAATTTAAGTAGAAAATTGAAAGAAAATGGTAAGTCTGTGTTTGGATTAGTTTTTTCTTTTTTAAAATTTTTTGGCTTTTTAATTTTTTTGTAAAAAAATAAATATAAAAATATGTGAAAAAAATTAATTAATTATAGTGGGAGAAAAAATAAAAATGCTTTTAAGCAAAATAAATTCAAAAAAGCTAAACCAGTCAGAGGCTAAAAGTCGTAGACTCAAAAAAAATATGAGTTTTTTCATTACCATCACATATGATCCAATAATTTTAAATAAAAAATTGATGGCAATTGAATATACAAAGTAATGAGAAGCTTACAAAAATAAAAGGGAAAAAACGTATAATTTAGGGAAGATAAAATTTTAAAAATTATCTAAAATTTTGAGATAGAAGTAAATTAAAAAAAAAAAAAAAAACTTAAAGATGGCATTGGTTCGCTTTCAACCTTGATCATATGGCTAGACTTTATGTAATGTTAGCTTGTTAGGGTTTAGTTCGTGAATACGGTTGGCTTTTTGTTTATTGATTTTGTTGCATTTATGAGAGATGTCAAATACCGACAAGTGTACGGTTGGATTTTCATTTATTGCTTTTGTCAACTGTACATCCGCTTTAGCCTTAAAAGTCACAAATTCAGTGTGAGCCACGTCGCAAATAAATTATGAGATAGAGTCGTGCTAACTGGATTTTTGAATTTCGTAACTCTGTTGGCCTGCCTACTGTTTTTAGTTGGTCTTGAGTAATGTGATAGAGTCGTGCTAACGGGGTCTTCGAATTTCGTAACTCTATTGGCCCCCCTACTGTTTTTAGTTGGTCTTGAGTAGAGTAGACAGTAATTATGATTATATACGATCATGTTAATGGGGCATTCGAATTTTGTAACTCTGTTGTTTCATTCACTGTTTTAGTTGGCCATGAGTAATGCAGACAGTAATTATGGTTATAAACGGTCTTGCCAACAGGGCCCTTGAATTTTGTAACTCTCTTGACCCGTCCACTGTTTTAGTTGGCCTTGAGTAGTGCCAACGGAGCCCTCGAATTTCACAATTCTGCTAAACTGTTCACTGTTTTAGTTGACCTTGAGTAGTGCCTACAGTAATTATGGTTATATACGGTCCTTAGTGTGCATATAATATGACATATTTGTTGAACTTGCAGGAAGAGGCTCTTTTGGTCTCGTCCATTGTTTTAGTTGACCTTAAATAGTGCTTACAGTAGTTATGGTTATATACGGTTCTTAGTGTGCTTGTAATAGCCATGTTTCTTATGGCTATATATGGTCTTGCTAACGAGGCCCTCGAATTTTGCAATTCTACTACATCGTCCATTGTTTTAGTTGACCTTGAGTAGTGTTTACTGTAGTTATAGCTATATATGGTCCTGTGCTTGTAATATGATATGTTTGTTGAACTTGCAAAAAGAGGCTCTTTTGGTCCCGTTCAAAGAGAGTTGCTATTATTAATTAATTGTCACATAACTCTCCCTTTTTATTGAAAAGAAAAGGAAGAAAGTCACAAGAATTAGTTCCTTCACCCAAAAAAAAGAAAAAGTCAAAAAAAGCCGCGGTAACTTCTATGGATTAGTCCCTTAAGAATTACTCGAAGTGCGCGTAAGTTAGCCAGGACACCCTGAGTTATAAAAAAAAAATTGTTTAATTAGCTTTTCTCTTTTCTTAGGTAACTTGGTTTAAGTAAGTTTTTTTTTTTTGGCAAAATAAATAAGAGTTCACGAATTAAAAAGTGGCTTTAAGTCAGCATGATAATTCATTTTTTGAGCAATAAGCCAACTTAAAGCTTCTTTCCCAAATGTCACCTTAATACTTTTTTAATGACTTTAATTTTGGTAGTCACTGATTAAAATTAGTTGCTTCAAATGAATAAGTGCTTATAGGGTACTATGCGATTAACTAATGATTATAAAATCAAAAGAAAACTTTTATAAACAACTTGCTATTGGCCCAATGATAATAAATTGGACAAAATCTTGTTATATGTTAGAAACATCACGTCAATATAATGAGTAGTATTATTCGGTGTATATGGGAGGAGAAAATTGTATATTTCCAAGAGATTAGACGAAAAACAAGTGTTAAACACCATTGTTATAAAAAAAATAAATAAATAAATAAGAAGGCATAAAATGGTAAGAAGTTGTGCCAATTAAAAATAAAATAAGAAAAAATATACTAAAGCAATTTGGATACATATAAACAAGTAGATTTAATTAGGGATCTTATAGTCATTTTATTCAAAAAAAAATGTTAATGTGTTTAGAATTTATATAAGCTTTTCTTTCTTTAAAAAAAAAGAAATAAAAAAAAGTTAGTTGATATTTTTAAAAAATAAATGTTATAATTTAAAAGGTGACTTTTTTTAAAGAAAGTTAGCTTTTTAAATAGCCCAAAGATGTGATCGATTATGACTCCAAGTATTAGTTATAATTATAAATTTATAATTTTAATTAGTAGAATTTGTTTTTATTAATTCAGAATCAAAAATTTCAAGCAAAATGATTTAAGTATACTTTTTTTTTTTAAAAAAACATTTAACTTTCCCCAAACTATAAACTAAAAATCAAAAATTAATTTTTAACAAATACCATCTTATATCCATAGAAAATGAGATCCAAAATAAAATAGACGACTAGTTGCTGAAAAGCAACATCAACAAATATTTATTTATTATTACTTTTTATTATGAAAAGATATTAATTGAGCTACAAGATATTTTGAATGCATTCTAAATAAACACAATTACTCACAAATTATGCATGCATCTTGATTAGTTGTTGAAAAATGAAAAACAACATTGAAAAATATTTATTTATTATTATGAACAATTTTAAATGATTTAAACTATTATACAATACAAAAATTATGAATACATTATAAACAAAAACAATTACTCATGAATCACGCAACTCGATTAAATTCAAATATTTTGCGCTTTGTGCAAGTCGAATGTAAAATTTTGAAAATTTGAAGTGTTTGGCAAAACTACTACTTCTACTCTTAATTTTAATTATAAATTATAAATTTTTTTAAATAATTACAACTATTGATGTAATAGCTCCCACATAAATTATATTTAAATTTTATTACTGTAATTATGCCACATTATTTATAATATTAATTTAATAAAATAAAATAAATTAATATTTCTAGTCAACTCTTCATAGTTTTTTACTTCTTTTTTTTTTTTCTATTTAACGAGGAAACTCCTCTTTGTTTTAAATAGCCTCTTAAGTTGGGGAAATCTAATAAATGGGGGTAGGATTCAATTACTCTGCGCCTAGCTGCATTCACGAAGTGGGCAGATACAACTGCGCAGGTGACGACTTTTTTAATCAAGGACAATAAATTGCCATATTTATTGGTTTGAATATGGAAGCCCAGCCATCGCCATCACATTAAAAGTTATGTACCCCAGTGTTTATTACAGTTTTTTTTTTTTGATAATTTGGTGTTACCCAGTGTTTATTACAGTTTTTGTTTTTGTTTTTTTTGATATTTTGGTGTCTGAACCAATTTGTGCGCACCTCGATTAATTCCAAAATCTTAAAGTTAATAGACAGACAAACATCCAGTGATCTCCTGTGAGGATTTGAACCAATAGTCATTGGGAAGCAAACTCAAAACCTGACCAGTTAAGCTTTACAGCTTTAGTCCAATCTAAAGCTTTTACAGCTTACAAACTAAAAGTAATTTTTAAAATTAATTTTTAAAAACTTTTTAATTAAAAGGCGTAAAAGTCTAGATTGGACTAATAGTCTAAAATATATTTTTATCTTATATGTATTTACTAAATTTGTATGTTCGAATTTATTGTCCTTTGTGCAAGAATAATTAGTCTTACGGGTGGGTGAAATATTTAGAAGGATTAGAAACGCTCTTTAATTTTATTTTTGTAATATTTTTATTTTATTATTTATTTTTAATTAAAGTTTTCTATTTTTATTTGTATTTTCTTAATATATCTGAAATAGTTATTAGTAATTTTTTATTTTTTATTTTTTTCCATTTTTACTTAGATTAGTTAGAATTTTAATATCAATTTTTTTACTTTGCAATATTATTAGTGACGTTTTTTTACTTTTATTTTCTCAGCTATGAAATTATTCATTTCTAATTTTTTTTGACTTTTTTGCCTTATTTAAACTTATGTAATTTTTGGACTTATTTAATAAAATTTAAAAATTTTAAGTGTTATTTGACAATATTTTAATTGTGTTTTCTCAATATTTATACGAGTAGATATCCCACTACTGGAAAAAGATAATTTTTTTAACAACAAGGCAATAATCAGAGACAATAGTCGAAGAAGGTAGTTGGAGGTGGTGACCAGTATATGCTGCTGAAAGGGTGGCTAGAAGTAATAGTCACATGTGGTGAATGGAAAAAAAATATAACAAAAATTTGTCAACAAAATAAGTAAAAATATATTTTTTCTGTTTATAAAAATTTAATAAATTTTGGAAACTGTTTATTTTAAAAAAAACAAAAATAATTATTAAACATGTTTTATTTACAATTTATAATAAATTTAAAAATAAAAACAAAAAAAACAGTAAATATCAAAAGGAGCCAACTTTCAGTATAATTCAAATTCTGCCTAGAATCTATGGGACATCCCAAGCTAGTTCTAGCTCTCATGGCATACCAGGCCATTTTGGAGAGATACCAAACCCAACCCTATGCATACCATTTTATTTTAACTGAAAGAGAACTTTTCCCCAATCTACTATCAAGGTTATGCCATTTCAAAATTCTCAAGGCACTTTATTATATTAAGCACAATATTTTTATTACAAATTCATCAAAAACAACAATGTTGTGAATTCCACCAACAAACTCTTAAGTCAGACTCCATAAAAAAATGTCAAATTTCTCATACAAGGACATTTTGGTTATAATATTATTATTTCTAACCAATTCTTGTCAAAATAAATAAAATATTAGATTAAGTTGTCAACAATGAATGCTTGTCAATATATATTTTGTTAATATCATTTATTTTAAAGCTCATATATAATAATAACATATATTATAAAAAAAATTATGAACTTGGATACCTTATTTATTTTAGGGGCCTTAGGCGATTGCTGCTAAGCCTAATATGGGCCACCATTAAAATATCATTTACAGCCTTTATTTGTCAAGGTGTTATCATTGTTTTTGTGATTGGTATATCTCTACGAGTGTGAGGAGGCACTTTTGCTATTTTAATTAATAAATTTTCATTAGAACTCGTAGTTAAGAGAATGCGAAAGACCATATATGAGAAAGTAATTTTAAATTTGTTTGTCGCTTTTGAGATGGACATATTACAAGTTTGAAAGGGGATTGGGACTTGTGAGGGAGGTGATATTCATCTCTCTATGGGGCTTGTTTGTTTAAGGGATGTGAAAATAAAATTGGATTTAAATTTGGGAGCTCAATAGAGAAGTCCTAATTTTGTAGGATATTTTGGGATAAGTCCCATTTGAAAACTTTTATTCCGTTAAGTCTTTTTTTGTTGTATTTTTATATAGGTGCTTTTCATTTAACCAATTCATTTGCGCTCAAAAGGCATTTGCATTGAGAAAACGGATCACCTATTTTCTCACCGAAACTGAAGGAACAATTACTTCAGTTCATTTCTTAGCATCCACAAGCCAACGGAATTGGTCAAATGATGATAAATAATCACCAAAAACTTCACCTCAAGCCTTTTTAACTCCCATCCAAACTTGGTGATAACTTATGTTAAATTCATACTTTGATTTAAATTCGTAGACCACATCAACTAGACGTTTTTGTGGTTTTGAACGAACATCTTCCACAATGAGACTTCCTACTAAGTCAGAAGTCATTCGAGAATTCTTCGATGTCCGTACTGCTGCACCTCATGTGTGTAAGTTATTGAGTTTCTTTACATAAAAAAATCCATTAGACGGCATGCCTCTTGCGTGAATCATCTACTTACACCCCTTATCCTGGCTCTTACAATGTGCAATCACACTTGCGTTGTCGTTCTTAACATATACAAACTCAAACACCCACACTGGATGGCATTTTGCAAATAGTGGTACGGAATTCACGAGCCTCACCTTAAAAAATTTGACCAATACCAGTAATGCTACTTGTCCAGTGTGACGACAACAAGATCTTTTCTGGGTGTGAAACAAATGATGAGAACAAGTTGCTACCTTTGTTATACTCAGTCCTCCATTCGAGTTGCGACATGTCTAATGCACTTCCATCAACAATACTTTCACAATTCTCATCGAGCCAGTCCTTATGCCCCACTTTGTTGCGATGATACACATCAACGTCAACTTGCATGATGCTATTAGCTGCTACCAATGAGAACATAATTTGGAGGTCCTCGTCATTGTCCAATAAATAATTAGAATAGCCGGGAAAAGAGTATCTCAAATAAATTGACCCCATGTTTATATTATTCCATTTCAAGCAAACAGTAAAAAGTAGTTGTTTATAAGTCTAACCGCTATTTATTTTCAACCCAGCAATGCATCCATCATGTTTGTAGAGTATAATGAGACCAGTTTTCATTGCGAATACAAATACCCTGCCAGCACCAAAAGTAACATATGGTCAACCCAAAATAAAAACATCGTAATATGATTGTAAATTAATGTGAAGTATATATTGCGTTATTATAAATGTAAGATTAAATCCACAAGCATAAAAAGATATTATACGATGTCAGGATCTAAGACAATAACTAGCATTACACAATGAGACTATATAGTTCAGTTTACATTTCTACATTAATCAAACTGTGAACAACGTACATTAACTACAATGTATAATGTGAATGAAAATTTAAACTTATAGTGAGAGTGCCTAAATCAATTGTCTTTAGTACTGTACTATAAGTACGAAGTTTTTATCAGTTCATGCGAAGAGAATATGATATTTGTATTTTGTTGTTATCAAGAAATCTACATTTTACATTTATTCAAGCCAAACTATTGAACACTAATCGATAACTTTTGAACATTTTATACCCATAATTATTTCGCATTCAAACCTCTGTTTATTTTCAGTAAGTTGTATATTTAATTTGATCTGATTCATGCATATTCAACCTAAACTGCTTTTGTATGCAACATGACAGACAATGAAAACTAGTGAAACCCACTTACATGAACAATAAAAATCAATGAAAATCAATGTTTTGTATTACACGAATAATATAATATACAATACCATAACATACCTAGAAGGTTTCGGAAAGATGTATTCCAATAACAATGAAAACCAATTGCAGATAAATCCGGCTAGCAATGTAAGAAGATGAAAATTCCGAAAATAACAATGTAAAAGTTTAAAATGGAAATATATTTAATAGACACTAAATTTAAGATCTATTGGCGTTAAACCAATATTTTGTATTACACGAATAATATAATATACAATACCATAACTTACCTTAAAGGCTTCGGGAAGATGTATTCTAATAACAATGAAAACCAATTGCAAGGAAAATCTGGCTAGCAATGGAAGAAGATGAAAATTCCGAAAATAACAATGTAAAAGTTTCAAATGAAAATATATTTAACAGAAACTAAATTTAGGATTTATTGGCGTTAAAAATGAAATTTCAAAATTTGAATTACCATATTTGATCCTCATATATGCAAAAAGGTATTTTCGTCTCCAATTTTGATAAAATACGAATATAGGACCTCCTGAAATATTTTGAAAGTGATTAAGATCTATCCCATAACATGATTTTAATATAGTGCTTATAATTAATTATCCATTTAAATCTTAGTATGACTATATATATATAGTGTCATTTCCCTAAATAAAAGTGTTTGGATATATAATTCGAAAGTCAAACATATACCACAATATGTTGTACCAAGGTATTTGACTAGGGTGGCTTAACTGTTAATCCAATTAGGTGATTGCCTAAAACCCCCTGTTAGATCTAGGCAACCCAAGAGGAGGGGTGAATTGGGTCTTTAAAAAAATAGCAATTTAAAACCTTTTTAAAAATCTTTTAATATTACAATAAAGCAAGATATACAAATATATAGTTAATACAAATATTAAAAGATGAGGGATAGAGAAATAGAACCAGACACCAATGATTTATAGTGGTTCGGCTTTATTCTAGCCT
>JAULJZ010096934.1:0-33562 GCA_032270985.1 Heliamphora pulchella
TTGAACTTATTATATTTATAAAATATATATTTTATACATATATTAATATTTAAAAATTATTTATTTTATGTAATCGGGGGCGGGGCAGGGAGAGCAAATACCGTCCCCACCCCGTTTGTTATCGGAGGCGGGAAAAACTCTACAAAACGGGGTGGGGGCGAGACGGGGTGGAGGAAATTGTCATCCCTACTCATCTCCTTAAACCAAAAATTCAGAATCTGTTGGTCATACCATAAAATACTTTTAACATAATTAGAGTTATTTGTTTGCTACAACATGTTACGGGGTGATAAATATACATGTTAGGAATATTTTTCATGTCTTTCTCTCTCTCCTCTTTCACTCGCTACATTCTCTCTCATTTGGGGGAAGGAGGCAAAAGAAACTATTCTGTTTCGCAGGAAAATCGCTTGAAGGTGTTTTAACCGCTAACTAACCCACCCTTATGTGCGCGCCTTCGTGTTGCACGTCCTATAACATCTCTACTATGGGTTTTTTTTATTGAAATATTTAAATAATAAAATTTTGGATGATTTTTGCAATGGTCCTAACTTACAAAGTTATAAGAGGATTAGTCACATCTAATAAATTTTAATAAACTTAATCATAAGATAAGCTCAGATGTGCTTCTAAACAGGGGAAAAAATTCGTTGAACAGAAAAGGTCTAAAAACGACACTGTTTGATAAAATCGAGTTTTAAAAAAAATCGTCCAGTCAAATCACTCCAAATAAATTTTAAATGTAAGATAACTCAAATATCTGTCTCTAGACATAAAGCTTGACTTGAGGGGATGTTTCTGGAATTTTCTAAAAATCGTCATAGTGGACTATTTTTCTACTCGTCTGGCATCAAAGTATAAAAATTATATTTTGGGTACTTAGACATCATTTGGGGCTCTACTGAAAATCACACATGTTAATAATAATCTCATGAAGCTCTAGTAAAAATAGGTTTTGAAGAAGACACTTTTAGGTCCCACGAAAAATTCGAGTAAGAGGATAAAATGATCTTTTCTTGGTTTTTTTGTAGACTTGTTCATATCCTGGTTTAACTTGTGTTTCAAGTCCATATATGTTTTTTAACATCAGAAACTAGTATAGTCCAGGTGTTTAAATATCCTCACAATATACTTTTTTAACTCATGAAAAAGAAAACAAAACGCAAGGCGTTATTGCAACCACCTCCACTAGGCTATCTCCTATTCAATACTTTTTGAACCTTCTTGTTTCTAACCTTATTCTTAGGGCTTTAAATCTTTCTTAAATCTTGTAGAGAGGTTTTAGAAGAGAAGGTTAAGGATAGTTTAAGGAGTGCCTACCTTGAATACTTAATCAATGAAAGCTAGGACTTAAGCTTTAGCACTCCGGGGATCAACTTTCTTTTTTTCCTTCTTTCTTCTTATTCTTCTTCTTTTTCAAGACTCACTCTCTCTCTCTCTCTCTCTCTCTCTAGGACCCTCTTGGCTGAAATATCCAAGGGAAAAATGGTGCAGAATGGCCTTCTATTTATAGGCTTATAGAAGGACTTGATGTGTAATTTTTAGGGACTTGTTTGGTAATTAATTTGAATAGGCTAGGGACTAATTCATAATTATAGTCTTGTAGGTTGATGTGTTGTCAAGAGATGAAATGATGAGGAGTTGAGAGATTTTAGCTGATTAAAACTTTTTCAACTAAAAAGAAGCAAAAAAATGTCTAAACTGTTTAGGAAGATAATTTGACACAAAAAGTGATCAAGTTATGTGATTTACTTAATTCTCTAGAATTAAGATTTTATTTTATAATTAATTTCGTAGAATGTAAATATATTAAAACTATCCAAAACTGCTCCATTTATACTGAAAAAGTCCCAAAGCAGTATAAAAATGCATGTTCTTAAGAAAAATCCTCAAGATATGACAAAAGTACAATACTTTTGGGCACATTTCCCCGTGTGGCCGGCCACATGGGGTTCTCCCCCCTTTTTTATAAATAATTTATTTTTGTATTTCATAATTCTTGAATTTAAAATTTTGGGCCAAAAGAATTAAATTTAGGCATTTTTTTTTATTTTTAAAGTTGGGCTTGACCCATAGACTTTCTTTTTAATTTTTGTGGGCCTAAAATAAATAATTTAGGCCTTACTTGAGTTGGGTCAGTCTTCCTACTTGGCCCTCATTCTTAGTCTTTGATCTTGTGTGTATTTGGGCTTTAGTGAATAAATAGGCATTGCCTACCTTTGAGCTAAACTTTCTATTTATTTCTTTATTGGGTTTAAAGACTTAGGTTCCCAACTTCATAACTTTAAACCAACATTAGGTTTAGCCCATCCCAATTCTCAGATTCAAGATGCTTCTAAGTTAGGTTTAGATATTCTCTAGGTAGTTAGGTTCCGAGTTTCTTTCCATAGTTAACATACTAACTTCAATTCACATTTTTATTTATATTGGTTTCAGAAATGCAGGTTATTATAGTCATGGCCATCAACTTTGTGTCATGGCTTTTCTCTAAAACTTGCTCACTATCTTTCTAATGTATAAAACAAGGCTCATTGATCAAAACAATAGGCATTTCTTGTTCTTTATTATTACCACCAATATCCTCAACTCCTCCATTATTATCATCATCAATATTCTCATTTGGATGCTCATCATAGACGGGAACATCTTCAAAGTCATACCCAAACTCTTTATTTGAAAACTCATCAAAGATGGAAATATCTTCAAAGTTTTTGAACTTCTAAATCATCTCTAATCTCAAAGATATAATTATCTTTAACATCATTTCCAAGTTCTTCATAAAAACTAAGAATGTGAGACCCCGACCTAGTTCATTTTCGAAATGATGTAAGTGTTGACGAAGTTGGAGTTAACTCTTGACCTTGGAGTGTTCGATTTTTGTTTCTTCATAGTAGAATAGCATGTGCATGTGTATTTAGCGCTTGCTCGGGTTTAAAAAAGGCATGTTTGGTTTGGTTTGGGGTTGAAAAACCTGTTTTATCGCAGAAAATGGTATTCTCCATCGACCAGTCGACTGGAATGGGTGATCCAGTCGACTAGGTTGATAGTGTGTGCATTTAGTCGACTGGACTGGGTGAGCCAATCGACTGGGTTGGGTCGGTGGAGTTTTTTGACTTTTCAGTAGCCTTCGTCAGTTGACTGAAAGAGGAGGTTCAGTCGACTGAACCCCTAAATTTGGGTGTGGTTTATAAATGTTAGACGTTTGGGAGATATTCTGAGGTATTTTCAGACTTGGTTCTTCTCTCACATAGAACCTCTGTCTTCTCTCTAGATTTTGATGGGCCTAGGGCTCGATTTTCAACGATCAGACCGTAGATTCTTGGTATCTGTGCCGGGGGCTTCACATCTATCCAGACGGAGTCTCGTTTCGTCGAGGTTCGTTTTTTGAGGTATCAAGCTTTTAGCTCAACAAGGTAAGATCCTAGACTATATTGTCATCAAAGGGCACTATGTGCAATTATATGCTTTTCTACCAGTTGAAAATGCTTTAACTGTTGCTTTTTATGTTTAAACTATGTTTGTTTGGCTAAAAAATATGTTTTGTGCTTTTTCTTGATTTATTACATGATATAGACTTGTGGATGTTCGTAGTTTTCAAAAAGGTGATTTTAAAAATTGAAGATTTATGGAAATCTTAAAAATCGTGTTTTGGAGGTTTGGAGTTACTCCTAGGGATTGAGTCTCAGATTTAAAACATTTTGATATAAACGGTAGAAACATTTTAAAAATGTTGTTTGATCACCATGGTTGATGGATGATGTGATGGTTGGCCATTGGATCTTTTTATATATGATTGATGTATAATTATTTGAAATATTTTCGTAGTTGAGCAACGGGTTGGTTTTTAAATGATTCTATAGATGTATCGGGATAGCGGGTGTATTGGGTAGCCATTGCTCCTCGGTAAAAGTTTGAAAACTTGTGCAAGTAGGTACTTTTGTTCCTTCAGGTTAATCCCCGTAAAAAAGGGGTAGGTGCTTTGTTTCCCTTGGTTGTAGCCCTTAAATGAAATGGTTTACGTTGTTGTGACTCCGTATAGAACTTATCATTACCTAACAGGTCTTAAATGATTCAGGACTAGGTAATGGGCAGGAGTCTATAGTTATTGCCTTTGTCCGTGGTGTGACAGAGTCGATACATAAAAATCATTTTTTCTTGGCAATGTGATCCAAGTGAAAAATAACGTTTGGTTACTATTTTTCTTTAACTGTGAAACGATGTTTGCATTGTTGAAATGCTAGATTTTGAGGATGAAAAACCGTTTTGAGACTCGTGTAAGTCTGATAGAAAACTTGAGATTTTATGAAGTAAAACCGTTTTGAGGCTTATGTGGTTGAGTCAACTTTATGCTATGTGATTTCATATCTTGCTTTACTGTATTATAGCATGTTTCTATTGGGTTTCGGCTCACGTTGTGTGATTTGTAAAACCTTTTTCAAGTGAATGCGGTTTTGTAAGTTAACTTTGAGGTGCTCTCGGAGGTGGCTGATGACATGACTTGGTTGTTTTATCTTTGTCAGGTAGTTTATACCTTGTATATGGATCATGTTTGGTCGTAACATGTTTTATATTGGAAAGCATGCGTAATGTAATTCTTATGGCTGTGTGTCGATGTATGCATGATTTATTATTTTTGAGAGAAACCATGGATTGGTTGTTGCTTTTCGTAGTTTCTTCTTACGATTTTTGTTGGTTGGTTCAACGTTTTACAAAAGGAATTTTCAAATAGTTTATGCTTCATTCAAACTCTTGTACTTCGAGGGAGATTTTAAAACGGCATATGCTCTTTTTTTAAAAAGTTATTTCTTTACCCAAAATGTATATTTTGTTTTAAAAGCTTGATTTTTTTGGCCGTGACCGTAGTCTTTTGGGCTACTCTTTTAAATTAAATAAACCCTTGGTAGTGCGTTTTGGCTTCATGGTTTTTCACCCGTTGTGTTTGGGCAGTTTTGGTGGTTATTCGTGGGCCTTTCGCGTGACCCGGAGTTTGAAGCGTGACAATTTGGTATCAGAGCTCTGGGTTTGAATACCTAAGAGCCGTGAAAAGAGGATGCATCACCTTGTGAGGTTGATTACGCATGCTTAGTTGCATGTGTTAATTGTTTTCATAACATGAACATGCTAGCTTGTTGAGCATGTGGATGTCGTGTATATGTGAGTATAGAGGCTAAACTTTAAGATTGATTAGTCATGCTTTCGGGCGTTTGGATTAACGAATTTAGAAGCCACGTTAGAAACATGTTTAGCTGACGTGCTTTTTAGTAGGGAATTTAAGTTGGTTATCCAAAGTGATACGTCATTCTTGTCGGTTCTTCTCGATATGTGTAATATGTTTGCATAATTGTTTTGGCTATGTGTTAGCATGATTATGTGGTACGTGCAAGAAATAACATGATAGGTTGTTGTGTTTCATATTTCCTCTATAAATGAACTGTATACCCTTAGAGACGATGAGATCATGGTTTGGGTCTTGGATGTGGGACTCAGTTGCAGTGATTGCTGAAAGGCAAGGTTATGGGTTGAGTGCCCCCGCTTGGTGCGTTGTGGAACTCGTCAGTAAGTTGGGTTTAGTCGCATGAGGTTGGCCTTTGTTGGTAAACTGTTGAGTGTTTGTATGAGCAGAGTTTGCTTAGGTGCAGTTGAAGTACGATTAGTGGCTGGGTTTTGGTTGCTGGCTCCTCTTGAGAGTATACTAGTGGAAGTTGTAGTTGTGTTATGGATAGCCTTGTGAGTAGGGGCGAGGACCCTGGAAAATTAGTTCTTGTGATTAGATTATGGGTAGTTGTAATCCCTTTCGGTTAAGGTTTGGTGTACGTGGTTTTGGCCGTGTGATGGATTAAGTACGTCGTAAGCCATACTATGTCATGAGCCGTATACTCAAGATGGGGAACAGACGGGAACATAGTGAATGAGAGCGTAGTAATCCTTACCTAGGTCTATGTTGAGATAGCAGAACGTGAGTGGTTTTGAGGATATTCCTTGCTAGCAGGATGTTGTTGGTAGTCTGAGTAGTGTCTGATGACTTGGACGTTGTATACCTTATTGAGATTTGAGAATTGAGTTACGAGTGAGTAAGTTAGAGGAAATGGGGACGAGTATGAGTTGCAGAGATGCGGGAATGAGCATGGGTCGCGATGGTGTTGGAATGTGTAAGGGTTTAGGTTACGGTTCTAACATGCGACGAGTATCAATTTTGTAGGATTCTTACGAGAATGCAGGTCCTGGTTTGGCCTTTATCTTCATGATTAGAAGATCGTATTTGGGAACTGTGCTGGGTGCATGAGGTTTGAGAGGATCGTAGAATGGTTCAATAGTGTGGTTGGCTTAGTGCTGAGACGGTATATCTTGGGTGTGATATGTTTGGAGGTTGTTTATGTTCGACCTTAGGTTCAGAGATAGGTATGTTGTTTGCCCGTGGGAATAGAGTGTGGAGTAATAAGGTTCAGCAGTATACTGTGTGGTTTGGTTGGCCCGAAGAGATAGGTGAGAAATCATGGTTTACGATGCCTATGATCGATGTGTGCTCGGAGAGCAAAAGTGTGGAGGTGTCTGCATGATTTTGGGAGTTATTAGTAACTCTGGGTAAAAGGTTTCAAGATTGGATTTCCTTTGTTTGGTTCCGTACATTTTCTATGTGTATTGCTTGGACAGCGAGCTCGAGGCCGTGGCATGGCTATGGTTTATCTAGCAGGAGTTAGGTGAGTAAGCGTAACCTTATGAAGTGAGGTTTTGGCGCGATGAAAATGTTGACGTGTGTCTCCGTGTATGACTGGTGACAAGCTTAAAGTCCTATGGGATGTGTTATACATGGTATGAAGATTGATGGTATTCGTGTGTGTGCTAACGAGGTCAGAAAGTTGAGAGCTTGGCGTAGCTGACGATCTAAGTATCGTGATCGGGGTTGATGGTAGCTGTTTGACTATGGTTGTCACGCCCCCAACTTTGAGGCGCGTGATACCCACTTGATAACTCCTATTCCTTTAACCAAAATTTCTTAAATAATATTTTCTTGAACTTAATTTTTTTACAGGTTTTCACTTATCCCAAATTCCAAAATTAACTAAGTCTAATTCTTAAAAATTTCAACAGAGTTTCCTCTATTTTTTGGACTATCCCAAATTCTCCTGTAAATCTGTCAAACTCAATTCACAATAGATATACTTAGGCACCGCCTGGATCTCCATATCCAACCACAAGTAAAACTATTTGCCAACTATACAGGATTTAACTACATAATGACTAACAAACCTCATTCCATTACTATTGCATCCATTTCCATGAACATTAAATCATACATGTATCTCTCTGCCTTCATATACTAAATACATTCATCCAATACATTCTCATTGTTTCCATGAAGTTTCCCATATAACACTTTGAAGCTAATACATGAGATTTGAACAGATATATATATAATTACATCTATAAATCAAAATGATAAAATTTGCTCTTTTCTTCCGATGCATTCTTTAAGATCCCAATCTTTACTTACTCTTCTTTTATCAAAACCTGTAAAAGGTTGAATACATACATCATGAGCCGAAGCTCGTAAGATAAGACTAAAATAAGTGCAAGAAATAACATGATAGGTTGTTGTGTTTCATATTTCCTTTATATATGAACTGTATACCCTTGGAGACGATGAGATTATGGTTTGGGTCTTGGATGTAGGACTCAGTTGCAGTGATTGATGAAAGGCAAGGTTATGGGTTGAGTGCCACCGCTTGGTGCGTTGTGGAACTCGTCAGTAAGTTGGGTTTAGTCGCATGAGGTTGGCCTTTGTTGGTAAACTATTGAGTGTTTGTATGAGCAGAGTTTGCTTAGGTGCAGTTGAAGTACGGTTAGTGGTTGGGTTTTGGTTGCTGGCTCCTCTTGAGAGTATACTAGTGGAAGTTGTAGTTGTGTTATGGATAGCCTTGTGAGTAGGGGCGAGGACCCTGGAAAATCAGTTCTTGTGATTAGATTATGGGTAGTTGTAATCCCTTTCGGTTAAGATTTGGTGTACGTGGTTTTGACCGTGTGATGGATTAAGTACGTCCTAAGACATACTATGTCATAAGACGTATACTCAGGATGGGGTGTAGATGGGAACATAGTGAATTAGAGCGTAGTAATCCTTAGCTAGGTCTATGTTGAGATAGCAGAACGTGAGTGGTTCTGGAGATATTCCCTGCTAGCAGGATGTTGTTGGTAGTCTAAGTAGTGTCTGATGACTTGGACGTTGTATACCTTATTGAGGTTTGAGAATTGAGTTACGAGTGAGTAAGTTCAAGGAAATGGGGATGAGTATGAGTTGCAGAGATGCTGGAATGAACAGGGGTCGCGATGGTGTTAGAATGTGTAAGGGTTCAGGTTATGGTTCTAACATGCGACAAGTATCAGTTTTATAGGATTCTTACGAGAATGCAGGTCCGTGGTTTGGTCGTTATCTTCATGATTAGGAGATCGTGTTTGGGAACCGTGCTGGGTGCATGAGGTTTGAGAGGACCGTAAAAGGGTTCAATAGTGTGGTTGGCTTCGTGCTGAGACGGTATATCTTAAGTGTGACATGTTTGGAAGTTGTTTATGTTCGACCTTAGGTTCAGAGATGGGTATGTTGCTTGCCCGTGGAAACAGAGTGTGGAGTAATAAGGTTCAGCAGTATACCGTGTGGTTTGGCTGGCCTGAGGCGATAGGTTAGAAATCATGGTTTACGATGCCTGTGATCGATGTATGCTCGGAGAGCAGAAGTGCGGAGGTGTCTACATGATTTTGGGAGTTATTAGTAACTCTAGATAAAAGGTTGCAAGATTGGATTTCCTTTGTTTGGTGCCGTACACTTTCTATGTGTGTTGCTTGGACAGCGAGCTCGAGGCCGTGGCATGGCTATGGTTTACCTAGCAGGAGTTAGGTGAGTAAGCATAACCTTGTGAAGTGAGGTCTTGGCGCGATGGAAATGTTGACGTGTGTCTCCGTGTATGACTGGTGACAAGCTTGAAGTCCTATGTGATGTGTTATACATGGTATGAAGATTGATGGTGTTCGTGTGTGTGCTAACAAGGTCAGAAAGTTGAGAGCTTGGTGTAGTTGATGATCTAAGTATCGTGATCGGGGTTGATGGTAGCTGTTTGACTATGGTTGTCACGCCCCCGACTTTGAGGCGCGTGATACCCACTTGATAACTCCTATTCCTTTAACCAAAATTTCTTTAATAATATTCTCTTAAACTTAATTTTTTACAGGTTTTCACTTATCTCAAATTCCAAAATTAACTAAGTCTAACTCTTAAAAATTTCGGCAGAGTTTACTTTGTTTTTTTGGACTATCCCAAATTCTCTTGTAAATCTGTCAAACTTAATTCACAATAGATATACTCAGGCACCGCCTGGATCTCCATATCCAACCACAAGTAAAACTATTTGCCAGCTATACAGGATTTAACTACATAATGACTAACAAGTCTCTTTTCATTACTATTGCATCCATTTCCATGAACATTAAATCATACATGTATCTCTCTGTCTTCGTATATTAAATACATTCATCAAATACAATCTCATTGTTTCCATGAAATTTCCCATACAACACTTTGAAGCAAATACATGAGATTTGAACAGATATATATAATTACATTTATAAATCAAAATAATAAAATTTGCTTCTTTCTTCCAATGCATTCTTCAAGATTCCAATCTTTGCTTACTCTTCTTTTATCAAAACCTATAAAAAGTTGAATACATTCAACCTGAGTCGAAGCTCGTAGGATAAGACTAAAATAAGTACAATGCATGACTTGTGAGGAGTGGATGAGCAAGATATTATGCAATCACTTTCATTTATTTATTTTATTTATTTATCAATTCACATACACATCCAGTTTATATAAACTTCAAAGAAAATATGAATTCATTTAAATTTCTTGGCTTCAAATTTACTTAACTCATCCACTTAGTTCGTCTGTTAATTATTCATACGTTATAATATCATTAAACTAGCTTTAGCGTCTTAATTTATCTATTAAATTTTTATTTCTATTCTTTTCATTTTTTTTTCATTAGTCACATTCGTCTTTCGTTATTTTTCTTTCCAATTCATCAATCTATTATTCACATTTCAGTTTTATTCCATTAATCCCATATTGAACCAATGTAGGGTGCAGCTTATAGAAACTCGTCCCTAATTCCCCCAATAGGCTACGCGAAGCCATTGGGTAATAGATAGCTTTATAACTCACCACTACAACCCAACGTCGGGTGCAGCATATAGAAACCCCTCCATATTCTCCCAATAGGCTACGCAAAATCATTGGGTAATAGATAGCTCTATAACTCACCACGACAATACACATTTTACGGACCTCACCCGAGGGAACACGGTACCCAAATCCGTTTTACAGGGGCTAACCCAAGGGAACACGATACTCAGCTTGCATAAGTTTCTGATATTTCACCGTGGAGCTGTTCAAGCCCACCTTATTCACATCCTCAGCCATTTTCAGTTTCCCAAAGGAACACCCCTGGAGGCGACCCGATACCAAGCCATTTTCGGTTTCCCGAAGGAACACCCCGGGAGGCGACCCGATACCAAGCCATTTTCGGTTCAATATTTGATTAACCATATCAATATATATTAATCAACCGGGAGTCCATCTCCCCAATTCACAATCATATTTTCAATTCCAATTCACGATCATATTTTCAATTCCATATTATCAATGAACACTATTATTACATATCCATCAAAGTATCAATTTCTCATTGGATTCCCATGTTTAATTCAACAGGTAAAGTCTCAAATATACATTAACTTAATTCAAGAATTTCAAGTTAATTAATTAATTGGCATCACCAATACTCTAATCATTCAAGTCATTTCCCCAACATCTCAATCAGGTTTTTATTATAACTACTTGTCTTCAACACATTCAATAACCATTTCATAGTCCAGTTTTCAATTCATTACTATAGTTCAAGTGTATTTTTGTGATTTCCTCTTATTACATATATATCATCATCCAGTTTAATTAGCTCCGACCATTTTACTAAACCATTTCTCACATAATTATCTTCATCATAGTAACACACAACAAGTATTTTACCTTCATTATCACAGTTTTAAGTCATCAAATCATTTTCTGCTCATTTAAATCTCAGTCAATATCCATTAGTCATAAAATTGTAAAGTCCAAATTAATTTGTTAATTCAATTATTAGACAATACTCAAGCCAAGAACTTCATGTTCTTTCAAATTTCTTAATCCAATCACAAATTCACATAACAATCTTTAAGTAAACCTAACACAAGAATTCCATCTTTTCTCGATAGTCCATTCACTAAACAACTATTCCCCTACAGATCATGGATCCATCTTATATAAACTAATTGAGTTCTCAAGGTGAAGGTACAATGAATTTCAACTACAGCTCATCTTTTACATATATTCTCAACTCCCACATTTTATCCATTGCGTTCTTCTCACTCTTAAATCCAATATCAAAATCTCAAACAAACCGTCATAAACCTTTTTCATATTCCTTTATCTACCAAATTTAGATAGTAAGTTTCAGCTCGACACTAAGTTCATAATCCATTGAGCTGTGAAACCTCTATGATTTTCTAACATTTCCATTTAATTATATTATGCAAATATATATCTAGTAGTCAAGTATCTAATCTTAATTATCTATTTTTATAGTTCATGATTCATTTATCCTATAACCCACCACTCTCATGATTTTCTTATAATATAAAATTAAATCAAATACCTCAATTTTAAATTAATGTTGTGTAACCCATCGGTTCTTACTATTTATCTTTAATTCTCATACCCACCCTCACCATCTCATTTTCAAGTATTCAAATGCTAGGCACTTCTTTGAATTAGTTCATATGTTCAGTTACTACTTCTAACCACCTTGTACTTAATCCTTCAGCTCTTAACTTCAACCCGACTTTATCCTGATTCAATTCTAAGTTAACATTTAATCCCTCATATTACTATAGCAAAGGTTTATTATCGATTCCGCTCCAAATATTTTCATACTAGTGCTCATCTCAATTTTAAACTTTTTGCTCATTTAACCACACAATCCATTATCTCAAGAAGTGAAACAAAACTTTTTATTCAGGTTCTCAAATAAGATTTTGTACATTCCACATTTCAACATCTTGTCTGATCAAAATGAACCACATCCCGGTATTATGTCCATGACCCAAATCTCTTAACTTAAATCATCATTCAATCTTATAACCACCACGCCATCATTTATAGGTCAAACATGATTCTAACATGACTCAACCCTCATCAATCCATCTTTATTTCATCTTATCGACATTTCACTTTTATATAAACTATATTTTTATTAAATAGTTCTCAAGTCTTTAAAACTAGCTACAATTCCATTCATTAGTTCATTTTGTGCCAATTATCTTTCCTACTTGATTAATCAAAGGACTCAACCATCAACAATTAACTTCAATATACCAAACCCAAACTCCCAAATTTTGTTCATTTCCCATGAACTTATTACATTCTAGTAACTTAACATAGGATCAATACACTCCAATTTCCAAATCTTGCTTGACAAACACAAGTTTAATCTTCAAACCCTAAGTTTACAAGTTCCATGTAATTGACTACCAATAGAGGGTTCTATTTTCATAATCTACCTCATTTATCATGATTATAATTTAAGTAACCCACAATTTGATTAGGATTCTAATTTATTTCGTTAAAAGATAAAGGTTTTCTTGAAATTAAGGCAAAGTCAACACAAATAAATGAAAAACACTCAAATTAGTCTATATCCTACCTTGTTGAAGCAAAACCCCTAGATTCTGAAATCCTAGGTATTCTCGGCCACCTTCAAACTCGATTTCAAGATGATTCCATGCGACGCTCTTGCTGCGTAGAGCTTGATCCCGAGTCAATTCAGTCTAGTTTTGAGCAGAAACCAGTCAATTTCTGGAAACAAAAGAAGTTTTGGGAGCTTCAATGTTCTCATATGGCAGAATCAAAACAGAAAGGAGAAGAGGAAGAAAGTGCACACCGAATAGGGGTGGCGCGGTTTGGGGTAAGGATTTGGGGCATGGTCGCCAGCAGGGATGGCAGCGTCAGCGATCGCGGTGGTAGGGTGAGTGGCGCGGTAGTGGCTGGTTGCGCACATCACGCTCCTTATGCCTCTCTCTCTCTTTGTTTTCACCGCCATCGACAAAGGAAGTAAGATGGAGCAGAGAAGGCGTCGGGGATGAGGGACCTTCAGGTCTCTCCTATATGTCTCTATCTCTCTCTTTTTCTCTCAATCTCTCTCTCGATCCCTCTTTATCTCTCTTTATGCGTGTTTTCCCGAAGCTTCTCAGCTTCGGCTGAGAGGCTTTTTCATTTCATTTTTCATTTTTTTTCTTTTCATCTTTTATACCATCAACTTTCTAGTTCATCCTCAATTTGATTTTTATTTAATTCTAATTTATATTATTAAATTTTTGGACCCCATAAAAATAAATCACCAATTGTCCCCAGAAATTTTAATAACGTTAAAAATAATTAATCAATTAAATAAAAACGTACCAGGTCACTATAGGTCCCTCGTTGGAAGGCACTTTAAGGAAAGAAAAACATATAGTTTTCAAATTTTGTTCCAATCTCTCAAGACTCGTTCAATCAACACACAATAATTACATTCATGCATAAACAAGCATATAATTATCATTCACATTCATTGTCACACCCCCAAATTCAGATAATCTCACTAACTAAGATACTATCATACCTTCAAATAGCCTTTTCATCACACAAGACATTGGCCTTGAGACCATACATCTTATAGGAGATTAATTACAACCCAAAAGTAAAACAACATCAAAATCAAAATAATATATATAACATGGGCCCAACTTCTAAAAGATAATCAACATCTCGACCCTCACCATTAAACCATCAAGTTGCTTCCAGTACCTGAAACAGATGTTAAACAAACATTGTGAGCCAAGGCTTGATAAGATACAACTATACAGGAATAAAAGCATGATATGTAAAAAGAAAAATTTTAAACCATGAATACAAAATATAGAAAATTTTTCTAACCAAACTATTAAAGCCCCAAAGAATACAATTTCTCGTGATTTGTACATAATCCAAACAAACGTTCACCGTTTTTCTCGATCCTCAACAAGTTCTACAACCTACACCTTCACAATTATCACTTCCTGGACTTATCAAACCCCACGATACCACTCAAATCGATATCCCATACGATTAAAATGACAAATAGGCTAATCATTCGATAAGTACACGCTCACCTGTACTAATTCAAAACACATTAATCACCATGAGGTAACGCATACATATAATCCATAGGTTTACATACTCGCTTCCCATGCTTGGCCAATTATTCAACAACTAGTGGATCCTAATCAAGCCCATTCATCAACAATTTAATTTGACATTATCTTCACAGTAACCTATACATCTTTCTCATGATTTACCAACACAACTATAAACAAATAATAACACATAGGCACAATGTCTATTATCACATACATTACCACCTTCTCGGGAACACCATCCGAAGGAACGGAGTACCTATACCATTGTTTTGGGAACACCATTCGAAGAAACCGGGCACCTATACCACATTTTTGGGAACTCTATCTGAAGGAATCGGGCACCTATACCATGTTTTTGCCTATTATCACATACATTGCCCCAGTGTTGTTTGTGAAGAAGAAATACAAGACAATGAGATTATGCATAAATTACAGGGAATTAAATAAGGTCACAATTAAAAATAGATACTCTTTAACCCGGATCGGCGACTTATTCTACCAGTTGCAAGGTGCGGCAGTATTCTGCAAGATAGACCTACGGTTTGGGTATCATCAATTGAAAGTGAAGAAAGAGGATATCGAGAAGATAGCTTTCCAAATGTGGTACGAATATTATAAGTTCTTGGTGATGCCGTTTGGAGTGACTAATGCGTCGATAACTTTCATGGATCTCATGAACCGAGTGTTTAAGGAGTTTTTGGACAAGTTCGTGATTATATTCATCGATGATATCTTAATCTACTCTAAAAGTGAAGACGAGCATGTGAAACATCTACGGAAGGTGCTGCACACATTGAAAGAGCATAGGTTATACGCCAAGCTGAAGAAATGTGAATTCTGGCTAAAGAAAGTGGTATTTTTAGGGCATGTGGTCGGGAGTAATGGAATATCAGTTGATCCCCAGAAGATAGAAGCAGTTGTGAACTGGCCAACACCTACGACAGTAATGGAGATATGAAGTTTCTTAGGCCTTGCAGGATATTATCATCAGTTTGTATAAGATTTCTCAAAAATCGTGGTACCACTAATGGAGCTGACTCGAAAAGAAGAACCTTTTGTCTAGAATGAGAGATGGGAGAAAAGTTTCCAAGAGCTAAAAGAGAGATTGACAACGGCACTTGTACTTGCTTTACCGGAAGGCATAGAAGGATTCTCAATCTAAAGTGACGCGTCGAGACGGATTGGGATGTGTACTGATGCAGCATGGGAAAGCCATCGCCTACGCTTCACGACAATTTAAGATCCATGAGAAGAATTATTCGATCCATAATCTCGAGCTAGCAGCCGTGGTGTTTGCACTTAAGATCTGGCGATATTATCTCTACGGATTACCCTACGACGTGTATACTGATCACCAAAGTTTGAAGTACATTTCACGCAAAAAGAGTTAAACTTGATACAGAGACGTTCACTGGAGCTGATAAAGGATTATGACATCAGCATTCTGTATCACCCTAGGAAGGTGAACTTGGTAGCTGACGCTTTGAATCGAAAGGCTACGAAAATCATAAATAGTCTTCTTGCACAGCAACTACAATCTCTTAAGAGTGCTGAATGACTGGAGCTGGACAAGGAATCTACGCCCTTTTGTACGGAAATCATTGTCCAATCAACTGTTCTGGAAGAAGTAAAGCAACGGCAACAAGAAGTAATGCGACGCTAGAACCAGATTTTTCACTTTTATATGGCATGCTGAGATTTCAAAATCGGATGTGCGTTCCTGACATTATAGAAGTAAAGTAACAAACACTAAACGAAGGTCATAATTCAAAATTCATAATACACCCCGGGATGATGAAAATGTATCAAGATTTGCAGAGGACATTTTGGTGGATAGGAATGAAGAGGGACGTGGCAGTGTATGTGAGCAAATGTCTTCAGTGCCAGCAAATCAAGGCGGAACGACGAAGAACGGTTAGTCTTCTACAACCTTTATCGGTTCCTGAGTGGAAATAGGAGCATATCACTATGGACTTTGTGGTAGGATTACTTCGGACGCAGAAAGGTAACAACTCCATATGGGTTATTATCGATCGACTTACGAAGACAACTTATTTCTTACCCGTGAAGAATACATTCACAATCGACCAATTGGCTAGGCTCTATGTTCAAGAAGTCGTGCGCTTGCACGGAGTCCTAGTGACAATCGTTTCAGAAAACGATATGAGATTCATCACTCGATTGTGGAGGAGCTTTTAGAAAGCCATGGGCACCAGCTTAAACATCAGCATGGCTTTTCACCAACAAACGGATGGGCAGTTAGAACGGACTGTTCAAATGATGGAGGATATACTTCGAGCTTGTGCCATTGATTTTCAGGGAAGCTAGGAAGATCACGTATTGCTTATCAAATTCGCTTATAACAATAGTTTCCCGGCCAATATTGGGATGGCACCTTTCGAAGCACTCTATGGGCGAATATGTAGAACATCGGTCAGTTGGACAAAAATGGATGAAGATCATCTCACGGGAACATAGCTAGTACAAGAAACAATTGAGAAGATCTGTCAAATTCAAGACTGTCTCAAGATTGCACAAGACCGACAGAAGAGTTACACTGACGCACATCGACGAGAGTTGGAAAGAGAAAAATGAGAGATTTAATATAAAATATTATATATATATATATATATATATATATATATATATATGCATAATATAATTATATAGTATTAATTATTATATAGTTATGTATAGAATATTATATATATGTTTATACATATCTCTCGTACAGAACAAGAACGTTGGAGAGAGAAAAATGGGAGATTTAAAAAGTAGTGTTGGAATATAAATTTATATATAATTATTAATTTTAAATAATTATTATATGACGTATTTTAAATAATTTGGTTCAGTTCTAAATCGGAGCTGTGAGACTAAAACCGAGAACTAAACAGTATCATATGATTTCTTTTTTTGAGAATCGAAATTGGACAGGTTAACTAAAAAAACGAATTGAACTGCCGATTTGGGCTGGTTTGGCCTGGCTTTGCAAGATTAGTTGGCTTTTTTTGAACAACCCTAATTTTTATAGGATTGTACTTAGTCAACACTTCTCTTTAATAATAAACTCGTAAAAGCTCATATTTTTCATTCAATTTCTATATTATGCATTGCCAAGAATAAAGGTAGTTCTCATCTTAGCTTTGGAGTCGTGGCTTCTATAATTGCTTTAGGTGATAAAAAACAATATTTATACGTTATAATCCGATAAGATAACAATATAATCTATCAAATATAAGAATAAAAGATTGTATTAATTTGAAATCTTAAAAGAAGCCAGACCAATCTCTTTGTAATCTTATCATTATTTCAATTTAAATTTGAGAACTTTAAAATAATTTTTAAAAATAAAAATAAAAATTTGAGCCAATCAAACTGTGCTAATTAATTTTATTCAAACCTAAATTGAAATGATAATAATTTGAATCAATTAAGGGTAAATGATATTATTTCTAAAATTTAAAAGGATTGAAATGGTAATTTGGACCAATTAAAATTTGTGTTATATAATTTTTTAATATAATTTTTTAAAATTTCTAAAACGATTAGAGTAGAATTTTAAAACTCAAACAACCCAAAATTTCTTATTATATAATAGTATAAATATGGATAGATACCGTGACAATAAAATATGTTTAATGATAAATACTAAAATTTTAAAATTGAATAAATTTCAAATGTATTGATTTTATACTTTGAAAGCATTCAGGATTCAAATTTGGATAAATTGAAGTTTAAAAAATAAATATCAAAACTTAAAAATAGTTATATGAAAATAGTAATTTGAATCAATTAATGATATTAAAGATAAAATTACGTTAATCTTACTTATTAAATTGAGTAATAGAGGAGTACTAGAAAGAGTTAGACAAATGCAACTAGTACTTAAAGACATCAAAAATGAGTTATTGGAGTTGAAAGGTTAGCTTAACTAAAATGGCAATTAGAGTAATGCCAATTTACATTGGTTTGTAGACAAAAGTATAAGGTCAAACAAGCCCATCCAACAAAGATTGAAGAAAGATTTGTTTTCAAGAGCAAAGAATCTTCTATAAGTGTTGACATGGATATCAAACAAAAACGTCCAGCAACACCATTTCTGGAGCTAAGGAGACCCATGTAGTTCTTATAAAGTAGCACAGTAATCAACGAGGTTAAAAGAACCACTATGAGAACTTGCATCAGTGGTTGAAAGAGTAATTAGAAAGGAGGTCCTAGCTTGTGATTGAGAGGTCAGCCAAAGATGTAGCACAATGAACCTTGGAGTAGATCTCTTCCTCTTTGTTTACTAGAGAGATAGAAGGGTTGGAACCTCCTAGGAAGTTTCAGAGTCTAAGATACAACCTCTATAATGGGAGTTCAAATCACTTGTGCATAATAAGCATTATAACTTGAGTTTCTTCATTCAACCTAAGTAAAATTACCCTACGTACAAAGGTTTTATAAGCTATCGATCAACTTAGTTTGTTGAAACAGCTCATTGAGTTGTTCATGACGAGATTCATCACAATTAGCAAGCATTCCAAGCAAACTGATGTATTACTCACCCTAAGAAATGAGCAAATGAAAGTCTCGCAGAGTTTCATCCTCCGAAGGGTAGGGTTGATTCCCTCTCTCAATTGATGTTTAATAATAAATTAAATAAATAAAAAATTAAAAAATAATATGTTTATTTATGGCTCGCAGAGTTTCATTTCCCGGAGGGTTTAACAGGATTGATTTTCTCCATGAATTGATATTTAATAATAAATTAAATAATTTCTTCCTTGAAATGGAATATATAATTGTTGTACTAGTGGAGTAAATATTTTTATTTTATGTCTTTTATTTTAACAATACGCCTAGCGATGCTGGATAACTTTAGAGACATTAATGAGTGCAACAAATAGTTAGTAGATGTTTCATTCAAACTTAACTGGAAAAGATGTTCAAGCTTCGTTGGTCCTTGACAAAGTGACTGTCAGGGTTGTATACTAAAAATCAGTTTTAAATTTTTGGTGTTTAATTTTATTTATTAATAAAATTAGTTTTTTCATTTTATGAGAATCTTAATGAGCAAATGTATGCATTTTCATTTTCTGTTTAATGATTTGTATGTGTGTCTTTTATTTTACATATTATTTAATCTAATGTGTAGAGTTTAATTTACACACAAAAGATCAAATTATTAGTTCTTATAAAATATAAATTTTTAGTTCACAATCCTAGATGGAATTGGACACACTATAGGTATGACTATAGCACAATGTTTTAGTAGATCTATCTTGATTATATGGAACGATAATTATTTCGACAATTGTTCCAACTCATTGTACTAGTACACTTTGTGCGTACTGAACAAGACCGCCTTTGTCGTGCCCTCAACTCCAAAGCACGAGACCAAACCCCGACAAACCCTAAAAGCACTAGAAGTTTTCATGAAAAGAGTTTTATGGCACAAAACACCGTGAATTCTCATTTACTAAACCATTTTAAAGAAGGAGCCAAATCCCACAAGAAAAGATTTCGTGAACCAAAAGCGATGAAAAAGTGCACCAGTAGGTAGACTGCTCGATCGGTCTTCAACAGGTTGCAACAATCGAGAGCAGTGTATGATCGTTCGATAAACCGATCGATCGGTCCATCGAGCGGTCTAACACTAGACCATTTTTTTTAAAACATGTTTTCCAACACCAACCTCCTATACTTCAACTACACCTTCAAACAAGCCTTCCTAAGAAATCCATATACAAAATAGAACATTTTCACCCGTCTCCAAACGCCAACAACCCAACGATTCCATACATAGAATATTGCATAAAAAAGATAATCCCAACACAATATCTAATAACCTCGTATGCATACAATTTATGAGTAAGTGTGGCCCTTAAGGCCTTACAAAACGGTTTTCAACTAACTAAAATATCGAATCATTGTTTCAAACGAATTACATCTACAAGATATACATTTCTCAAAAAATCTTTATAGATGTATGTAATTCTATTTAAAAAGCTCAAACACGGTCTTGAGGCTAAGCTCCTCAATCAACCATCTTCTTTCCATTATCACATGAAATGTTTTAAACAATATGAGCCGAGGCTCGTAGAAAATATACTAAATATGAACATATGCATGATATGCGAGGATGATCATGCGAATGCAAAACACGTTCAAACCCAAAACCAACTCTGCTTTTCTAATAAATTCTCATTTATATAACCGGGTTTCTTTTCTTTTTCCGAAACCAACACATGCAATAATTAGCTCATAAATCCCATCATTTCAAACCCGACATGGTTACTATGAAATTTCCCACAATAAAACTGTTATCAAGGTTTTCCAAGCTCTCATTCATCATTTACATCATGTGATTCGCCAACCCGATTTCATTCATTGATTTAATTAAGTACCAAAGCCGGACGTCACCTATAGACCTAGACGTATTTATCACCATCGGGCCACGCAAGGTCCAAGGAATAAATACCCATTCTATAGCCCGACACGGAGACTACACATTTTTGATTTCTCTTGAAAACAACGATGGATGGGTCGCTCAAGAGTACGTTTTTACGGGGAATAACCCGGAGGAAGGGCCTACCTTATGTTGCGCAAGTTTTCGGTCTTTCACCGAACAGTAACTCGTGTCCAAACTTAATTATTTATTCCATTCACGCTGTTTTTTAATTAAGTCATTCACAATTAAACCAACGCGAGTCCAACAGTCAATTCGATTCCTCTCTCCAAACCCAACACCATTAAGGTTTCTATTATCAATAAATCAAATATTTTTATTATACTTATATTTGAATCAACATAGTAAAGTACAAGTAATTTCCAAATCTTATAGCTTTATACACACCTAACAATTCATAGAATTTATTCACAAATTTTTAACACGCACACACACACACACACACACACACACCCCTCACACTCATTTCCAAAATTCAAGAAATTAACTTATCAACAAATTCATACAAGTCCCAATTTATCAAAAATTTTACCAATTTCACTATTCGGGTCCAACAATCCAAAATCTCCAAATCGCCATGATTTTGGACAACCACCAAACCCTGACTTTTCAAAACATAAGTTGAAGGTTCCCACAAGATATTATCAAGATCAAAATACCACAAATCATTCAAAACTACAAGATTTAACATGCTTTAACTCCAAACCAAAACTTAGGATTTTCAAAACATAGATTTTTCATATTTACAGGTATGAACTCAAAATATACAACACATATCTAACGAATCTTCATAGATAGTCATAGATCCTACCTATTGGGTAATTAAATCACGAAGAACAAGCCTCTAGGCAAGAAAATCTCCACCGGTCAATTTTTTTTGTAACGAAAAAATAAAATAAAAATTTTTAAAAATATTTTTTTAAAAAAAAATTTAAAATTTTATTTTATTACTCAAAAACACGTTTAAAATAGATTTTTAAAATCCGGTATCTTGAAAAATATGCCGATTAATTTTGAATTTTGTATTTATTAAAGGTTTATTTTAAATAAATTATTTTTTCAAAAATTGTTTAAATTGTGATACAGGAAAATAAAATTAAAATTTTTAAAACTTTATTTAAAATTAAATTTTTTTGTAAAATAAAGAGAACTTAAAAATTTTTATTTGTTGCGCATATAACACGTAAATATGGTTAAAATCGAAATCTTTTGTAACGCGTGTTTTTTTCGATAATTATAATTTTATTAAAATTAAATAGGATTTTATAACCCTAACAAATATTTTGTAAACAAAGTGGGTGAGAAAATTTATTCACAAATAAATTTTATGGTCTCTATCACTAGTTTGTAGGTGATATAATTAATTTTGTGTATCGGTTTTAAGTGTCATCCGCTCCATCAAACAGTGTTAATTATGGTATCACTGGTACGTACCTCTTTTATGAATAATTTTAAATAATTGTTAGCGTGAATTACTTGTCCATTTAAAAGGTTCATTACGAAGCGATTGATTCAGAATTAATTGATAGTTTACATTTAGTTAAAAATAATAGTATTCTTTCCATTTAAGTTATTTCTATGATTTATTGGACTGAAAATACGTCAGCTATTTCATTTTACTTGGTACGGTCTGTTGTCTAGTTAATAAAATTAATAAAAATTGACCTGTCTAGATAAATGCTGAATAGTAGACGACCTTCTCATCGAGGCATGCTATTCATGGTATACTAGACTGCTAGCGATTTTTTTTTAAAAATAGTAGAGGAAACCAATTTTAAAATGAATTCAAAGTTTTTTGTCCATTATAATTAATTGCTTTTAATTATGTAATTCTTAGGATAAAATGACTTTTAATCCTCTCGCGACTATACTCAAAGAAAACAAACTAACAAGTCTAAATTATATTGACTGGAAAAGAAATCTGAATATCGTTTTAACTGTTGAGGACTATAAGTTAGTGCTTTCAGAGAGATGTCCACCAAAACTTAATGAGGGGGCAACCGATGAGGAAGCATGCCTTATCAAAAGTGGTAGAATGCTAAATAGGCGGCTCGCTATTACATTTTCACATCTATGTCAAATGTATTACAGTATCAACACGAGTCTATGACCAGCACTTATGACATAATTATGAATATCAAATAGATGTTTGGGGATCAAAATCGTGTAATTAGGCAGGTGGCCATGAAATACTAATGAACACAAACATGGCTGAAAGCACCCCAGTTAAGGATCATATTCTGAAGATGATTAGTCTTCTGAATGCACGAGAGATCATTAGAGATGAGATTAACAGGGAAACCCAGGTTTCAGTCGCTGCCTGATAGCTTTAAGCAGTTCTGCCTGAATTATACAATGAGCAACTCAATTTTTTTCTAGCAGAACTACTCAAAGAACTTCAAGCAGCAGAGAGTGTTCTTAGGAAGTTGGGATGTATCTTTGTTGCTAAAAAAGGTTCTTCCTCTAAGTCAAAATGAAAGAAAAAAATAGTTCAAAAATAAGGAGACACAGGTACAAAGGCAGTCAATGGGCCTAAAGCTAGTGTGAAAAATAAAAAAGGCAAGTGTTTTTACTGCAACCAAACATAGCAATGAAAAAAGTAATGTACAGTCTATCTCGGCTAGTAGAACAATCACGGTAATTTCTATTCACTAGTTGTTGAAACATGTTTAGCATTGTTATCTATCGGTACCTCATGTGTAGATACGGAAGCCACTAATCATGCCTACAATTTATTACAGGGGTTCTAAGAAACTAAACAACTTAATAATAGGGAGATTTATCTGCACATGGACAATAATATAGGGGTGGTAGCAGTTGCAGTACGAGATGTTACTCTCAATTTTAGTAGAGATCGAGTTTTAATTTTAAAAGATTATCTTTATGTACCTTTCATAAAAAGAAATTTAATTTCAATTTCTAGATTAGTTAAGGATAAATACTCTGTTTATTTTAATAATTTTGTGATTATTAAAAATAATAAATATTTTATTTGTTATAGTACATTGATGGACGATATATATGTTATAACTCCTATCTTTTCTACACTACAACTAAATGAATTGAATAATATATCTAATTTATCATTTAAGAGAAAGGAACCTTTTAAAATGAACCAAACGTATTTTTAGCACTTACGCCTAGGTTTTATAAATTTAAAAAGGATAAATAGACTGATTGAAGATGGACCTTTGAATTCATTGGAAGTGGATGCACTTCTAGTTTGTGAATCCTGCTTCGAGGAAAAAAATGACCAAGAGGCTGTTTTCGATTAAAGGCTATAGAGCTAAAGAACCATTAGAATTGGTTCATTCTGATGTATGTAGACCTATGACTATCTGGGCTAGGAGAGACTTTGAATATTTTGTCACTTTCATTGACAATTACTCAAGATATGTGTAAATTTATTTGATGCACCGTAAGTCTGAATATCTTAAAAAAATTAAAAAATTTAAGACGGAAGTGAAGAAGCATCTGGGTAAATGTATCAAGACATTATGGTCTGACCGTGGTGGCGAATACCTTTTTAAAAAGTTTAGTAACTATTTATCAGTGAAAGAAATTACATCGTAGTTGACTGTACCGGACACTCCACAACAGAATGGTCTAGCAGAAAGAAGGAATATAACTATTATGGTAATGGTAAGATCAATGATGAGTTATTTAGAATTATTCAATTTATTTTAGAGATTTGCATTAGAGACAACGGCTTATATTCTAAATGTGGTACCTTCTAAGTTAGTACCTACCACTCCCATAGAATTGCAGACCGGGTGCAAACCCAGTCTAAGATATATTTAGATTTGAGGGTGTCTAGGACACGTGCTGAAAGGGAACACAGATAAGTTGGAATTGAGAATAGAAGTCTGTTTCTTTGTCGGGTATCCCAGAGAAATAAAGGGTGATTTATTTTACAATCCTAAAGATCAGAAGGACATTGTTAGTACCAATGCCTGATTTTTAAAAGGTGTACGTAATGGACCACAAACCCCAAAGTAGAAACATTATGGAGGATTTGAGAAAAAATACAAGTAGTATAGGGGAAGCGACACGAGAAAGTGTCATCGATATCCCATTATCTCGTCGTAGCTGGAGGGTTATCGGGATACGTGCAGATCTTGAACCAGATCAGGGTGCCATCATTAACAAGCCAGTATCACAACCAGAGGAACATGTGGGTGATGATGCACATGGTTCAGAATTAGCACAATTTGTCACTGCTAGTACATAGACGCAGGTCGTGCCTCATCGTAGTGGGAGAGTTGTTTGTCAACTCGATCGGTATATGTTCTTAGGAGAGTCTTTTGGCAGTATCCTAGTAGAACTGGATATCAAACTCTGTAACTATAACGCATCACTCCAAGATAAAGATGCATAACTTTTGCAAAAATTTATGAATTTTGAGATGGAGTATATGTACTCTAATTAGATTTGAAAACTTATAAAACTAGCCGAAGTATAAAACCTATCGGATGCAAGTGGATCTATAAGAAGAAGAGAGGAGTAGACGAAGAGATAAAAACCTTCAAAGTTAGGCTTGTTGCAAAAGGATATAATCAGAAAGAAGGAATTCATTGTGAGGTGACTTTTTTCCTAGGATCCATGTTTAAATCTATCTGAATTCTCTTATTTATTGCCGCTCATTTCGGTTATAAAATTTAACAAATGAACGTCAAGATAGCTTTTCTTAACGGAAGTCTTGACGAGTGTATCTACATGATACAAGTAGACAATTTTATAGCAAAGGGCTAGGAGCACATGCTGTGCAAGCTTAAGTGTGAGAACCCATTCCACATCGGTTGGCGATTGAAAATAACTTTAGTATGTAATGAAACTTGTGGGCTACTACTAATTACTTAGGCTTAAGTATTTTGGGCAGTGTTGTTAGGCTTTTTATTCAAATTATTGGGTCAGTGATTCTCTTGGGCCGTTAAAAATGATATAAGAGCTAATCCTGGTCCCATCTAGGGCTCTGTTACGGTATGGATAGAGGAATAGAGGCTCTAGAGAGGGGTAGAGGCCCCGAGACAGTATATCTCGTGCATGCTAATGGGATGCTCTTGTTCACTAATGGGCTGCTATCCACATCTCAACTAGGGGAAGAACTTGGGCCACGCGACGAGAGCGTCACGTATTTGAGTGGGTGATATTATGATAATCCATCCCACATCAATGGAAGATAAAAAATAAGTCTAGTATATAATGAAATTTGTAGTTTACTACTAATAACTTAGGTTTAAGTATTTTGGCCAGCATTATTAGACTCTTTATTCAAGTTATTGGGCTAGTAGTCCTCTTAGGTCGTTACATTAAGAGATCAATTTATGGACTTAAGCAAACATCTAGGTCTTAGAATACTCAGTTTGATTAGGCTATTAAATCTTATGATTTTGGTCAAAGTCCTGATGAGTCATGTGTGTACAAAAAGCGTGATGGAAGCGTGGTGGTGCCTCTAGTGCTTTACATGGATGATATCTTATTCATCAAAAACGATGTGAGGGTGTTATCTTCGGTGAAGGTATAGTTATCCGGCCAGTTGGATATGAAAGACTTGGGAAAAGCCAGTCACATTCTCGGGATTAAGCTTATGCGAGATCAAAAGTAAAGGATATTAGACTTATCACAAGCTACGTATATCGATACAGTCCTTACTAATTTTAGCATGCAGGATTTTAAGAAATGATTTCTTCCTTTCAGGCATGGAATCACTCTATCCAAGGATCAGTGTCATAAGATAACAATTGAGATAGAGAAGATGAATGCAGTTTCTTATGGTTCAACAGTAGAAAACCACATGTATGCTATGCTTTGCATTAGACCCGACATCTATTTTGCTGTTGGCATGGTTAACAGATATCAGTCTAATCTAGGTTAGGAGTATTGGACAATGTTAAAATATATAATCAAGTACTTGAAAAGAACTAGGAATTACATGTTAGTCTACCAGGCAGATAGTTCAGTACCTTTGGGGTCCACAAACTCAAATTTTTAGTCAAATAAGAATTTTCAAAAGTCTATATCGGGATATGTGTTTACCTTAGAAGGTGGAGCCATAAGTTGGAAGAGTATCAAGCTGTCCTGCATTACTGATTTCACTGTAAGTGTCTTTTATTCAATATAGTATTTAATCTAGTGTGTAGAGTTCGGTTTACAAATAGAAGACTAGATTATCGGTTCTTGTAGAACATAGGTTTAAAATTCACAATCTTAGATGGAATTAGGCACGCTATTGGTACGACTGTAACTTAATATGTCAGTTGATCTGTCTTGATTATGAAAAACGGTAATTGTCTCGACAATTATTTCGACTCATTATGTTAGCGCACTTTGGGTGTATTAAACATGACTAAGTTAGGGTAATTAATTTTATACTTACTATATAAATTAATTTACACCCCATGATTATTATGTGCGCTTATTTTTTTAATTCCAAAATAATTATTAGACATATATATTTAATGTTCGTTATTTTCATTCATTAGAGGGTGCGATTTTTTACGGATCTATCCCGGTGAGTTGGATAACGACGTTAATTATATGATGGATATTAATTATTAACAGAATCTATGTTCCGTAATCGGGATTGATGACATCCCTTTAAGAAAGCTTCTAAGTTTTAACCGAGCCAAACCCTGCATGTAAATTTTATAATTTGACAGTCAAATAAGTTAAGCGGAAGGTCTTAAGGATTCTTTTAAAGAATTCGATTAAATATAATTGTCAGTAATTTAATTTAATTGGCAGGTATCTATAATCTTAACACGGGGAGAATAAATAAATATTTAATAACAGCAGTTTAAATATTTCGATTTTGAGAATGTGGCTAGGAGTGCAATTATAATTTTTTAGCGGAGTGATTTATAATTTATGTTTTTATAAAATTATTTTTGGGTTGAGGTAGGATTTTATAATTGCATTAAGAGCTCACGTCTTATTTACTCTACATGTCTCTACGGTAACCTATATATTTATAATTCAGTAAGTTGACTTGAAGGCTAGGATTTTTACGTTTTTTAGAATCTAAGTCTAATCAAGAAGGGTTTTGAAAAACACGAAGAATGTAGTCCACACTACAATCGTGTTCTTGCATTCGGAAATACAACAGAAAGCTTGTGTGGGAGATTTGACTTCTAGTCAAAAAATGCGGCAGCTTGTTGACTAAAATTTTTGGCAGTAAACGAAATCAATCAAATTGGTCTTCGATAGGTATAATCCTAAACTAACATTGGGAATTATATCAGGTTTTATTTGATAATTTGATATCAAAAAGTTTTAATCTAGAGCCTATTTTGGCGATTGTCCATTTGGATTATTTTTGACTAAAATCATAAACAAAATATTAGGATCTTAGCAGTTTGCCCCAACAAAGGTACTTTTAGTGCAGTCGATTATTATACTTTATTGTGATAATAGCGGAGCGATTACCAACTCGAATAAACAAAGAGCTCATAAGAAAGGAAAGCACATCGGGCGTAAGTATCACCTGATATAAGAGATCACACAGAGAGGTGACGTAGCTGTAACCAAAATTGCATCAGTAGATAACCTTGCAGATACTTTTACAAAAAGCTTATCGGCAAAGATTTTGACAGCCATGTAAAGGGCATGAGAGTTAGATGCATGGTAGCATGATTTTGAATATAGGTGAAAGATTGTCAGGGTTGTATATTAAAAACTAGTTTTTGATTTTTGGTATTTAATTTTATTTATTAAAAAATTAGTTTTTTCATTTTTTGAGAATTTTAATGAGCAAATGTATGCGTTTTAGTTATCTGTTTAATGATTTGAATGGGTATCTTTTATTTTACATAGTATTTAGTCTGGTATGTAGAGTTCGATTTACACACAGAAGACCAGATTATCGGTTCTTGTAGAAAATAAGTTTTTGGTTCAGTCATAGTCTTAGATGAAATTGGACACATAATCCGGTACAACTGCATCATAATATTTTAGTAGATTTATTTTGATTACAGGAAACGACAATTATTTTGACAATTATTTCAACTCATTGTGATAGTACACCTTGTGTGTATTAAACATGACTGCGTTAGGCTAATTAATTTTGTACTAACTATATAAATTAATTCACACCCCATAATTAGTATAAGTGCTTATACTCTTAATCCCGAAATAATTATTAGACAGGTACATTTAATGCTCATTATTTTGATTAATTAAAGAGTACGATCTTTTACAGGCTTATAATCTTGGTGAGTTAGATAACGACATTAATTATATGGTGGATATTAATTATTGACGAAATCTACGTCTCTGAAGGGAACTGAATCTCAAGAAATTAAGATGATGCATACGAATCGAATCAAACGTGGCATGGGGCAAAGATCATACAACAAAAAAACTGTGCAGCACCAAACTGTCCAAATGGGCAGGGAAACCGTTCGGACGAAATCCGTACGGGATGAACACACTTGAACCTCGAACCCCAAAACAGAAACCCGATACACCTACAAGGTGGAATTGGGATTATACCTGATCAACCCCACTGATTTGATCACATTTCTATTCTTGAACTTGAATCCAAAGATCAACACAACAATCAACTGACAATCTTTTTTCCGTTCAAATCTTCTGCCATATTCCCAACCGTTGAAAAGCACGAACAAAATGTGGGCTTAGATCCTCTGTGCTACCAACCATGTCTGGCTACCTCTTCTAGTTCTCGTTCTCACGTTACGTAGAAACCCTAAAAGATTATATGAATGAATCATTTGGAGGCCAGCGTTATAACAACATATAAATAGGCTACAGTAGAGACCTATGGAGTAAATAAGATATGAATTTTCAATGTAATTATGAAATTCTGCCTCAACCTAGAAACAATTTCATAAAAACATAAATTATAATTCATTTTACTAAAGAATTATAATTGCACTCCCACCCCTATTCTCAAAACTAATTATTCGAGCTTCTGTTATTAAATGTTTATTATTCTCTCCATGTTAAGGTTACAGATACCTATCGATTAAATTAAATTACTGACAATTATATTTAATCGGCTTCTTTGATAATTTCTTAAGCCCTTCCGTTTAACTTATTTGATTGCCGGATTATAAAATCCATCTATACGGTTTGGCTCGATCAGAACTTATAAGCTTACTTAAAGGGACATCATCAATCCCGATCATTCGGGATGTAGATTTCATCAATAATTAATATCCACCATATACTTAATACCGTTATCCAACTTACCAGAATTATTGACCCATACAAAATTGTACCCTCTAATGAATCAAAACAACGTGTATTAAATATACGCAAATAATAATTATTTCGGAATTAAAAGTATAAGTACTCATAATAATCATGAGGTATGAATTAATTTATATTGTCAGTATAAAATTAATTACCCCAACGAGATCCTGTTCAATACACACAAAGTGTACTAGCACAGCGAATCAAAACAATTGACCATGCTATTATCTATTCTCTGTAACCGAGACAGGTTTACTAAAAATCTGCGCTACAGTCGTACCAATGGTTTGTCTAATTCCATCTCAACTATGAACCAAAAACTTATATTCCATAAGAACCTTTAATCTGGTCTTCCGTGTGCAAGTCGAATTCTACACACCAGATTAAATACTATGTACGATAAAAGATATTCATACATGACATTAAATAAATAATAAAATGCATACATTGCTCATAAAGATTCTCATTAAAATAAAAAAATAGTTTTTATTAATAAATAACAACAATCTAGTGACTGGGATTGATGATATCCTCTTAAGTAAATTTATAAATTTTGACCGTGCCAAACCTTGTAGGTGAATTTTAAAATCAGGCACGTCAAATAAGGTAAGCGAAAGGTCTTAAGGATTTTTCGAAGAAGTCGATTAAATAAAAATGTCAGTATTTTAATTTAATCGGTGGGTATCTGTAATCTTAATATGGAAGAGAATAAATAAGCATTTAATAACAGGAGCTCGAATTATTCGATTTTGAGAATAAGGCTTGGAGTGCAATTATAATTCTTCAGTAGAATACTTTTGGGCTGAGATAGGATTTCATAATTACATTAGGAGTCAACGTCTTATTTATTCCAAAGATCCTTGTTGTAACATATAAAAGTGAAGTTATAAACCCTAGTTTGATAATTCAGTCAATTCGTTTCAAGACTAGGATTTCTACGTATTTGAAAACCTAAGTATAGTTAATAAGAGTTTTGAAGAACACGGATAACGTAATCCACATTATTATTGTGATCTTGGCACTTGAGAATACAGTAGAAGGTTTGATTGAAGAATTGACTACTAGTCAAAAACTGCGGCAACTTGTTGACTAAAGATTGTTGCAGTAAACGAAATCAATTCTGTGAGACCCTGTATCGTTTCATTTTGATATATATGCATATTCGATGTTTTTCAATGCGTTTTGGAAATTTCGTTTTAATATGCTTATATGCGTTTTGATGCACGTTTTGGTTTATCTGAGTATGCTGGATTGGTTCCGAGAGTTGCAGGGAGTTACAGTCCGAATTTTAAAAATTTAAAAAAAAAAAAAGATATTTTGTAGGCCTATACATATCTGGAGTTAGATATTTTCAAAAGACATTTTCAAAACTTAACTCCTAAGTTTCCTCCAATTTTCTCTCTGTCTTCTTTCTAACTTCTCGAGGGCCCGGGGCTTAGTTTTTGACGTACCAACAGTCGATCCTTGTTATACACATCGTGCTCTACACATCCATCTGGACGGAATTTTATTCCGACGAAACTCAATTTTGCACGCGGATCGAGGCGTCGAGTTCTTGACTCACCAAGTTATGATTCTAGACTTTAAAGTTATTAGAGGGTGTCGTATATAATCTTATGCATCTTTTTCATTTTATATTCATGAAAAGGTGTTTCATGTTTGGGAAAAGTGGGTTGTTGGTTTGAAAACCTTTTTTCGTTGTTTCGGTTGGATGATAAGGGTGTTGGATGTTTCTTTTGAAGCCTTTGGTGATAGACTTGAGCGTGTGTGAGTTCATGGGTGTGAGATGGAAGCTTCGAGGCTTCATCTTGGGTTTAAAATGGCAAAACCGTAGGTGAAAAATATTTTCTGGGCTAGTTCGGTCGACTGAACCCATGGGGTCAGTTAACTGGATCATGGTTTGAGGGTTCGGTCGACTAAACCCACGGGGTCAGTCGACTGAACAGTGTTGTTGGGCATTTTGGCGTGGATTCCAGTGTGTTTTTCCAGTCGATTGGAGGGTGGGTCCAGTCAACTGAACCTGGGCTGTTGAGGGTGCATCTTTGAAAATCATGTTTTTTAAAGTTTGGAGCTAATCTGTGAGGTTGAGGCTCCACTTTTAAAATGTTTTGATGAAAATCATGCATTTTCATGCATTGATCTCCATGGTAAATGGATTGGATCTTCTTATACATATGTTGTATAGCTTTGAAAACTCATGTTTTTACATGTTTGTTTGATTTCCATGTTAATGGATGGATCTGTAGGTTTATTTGATCTCTATGTCGATGGATGGATCTAGGTATACATGTTTAATGTATAAATGTGGAAAAGGTTTTGGTTTTGATAAATGATTCTCTAGATGTACCGGGATAGCGGGTATTTGGCACGAGTTGCCCTCGGTGGAAGTTTGAAAACTCTGCGCAGAGTAGGTACCTCGGTCCTTCGGGTTAATCCCCGTAAACTAGGTGGTTGGGTGCTTTGTTCCCTCGAGTTGTTGAACCTGTAAACTAAGCTTTTACATTATGGTGGCTTCGTATAGAACTTGCAATTACCTAACCGATCCTACGATGTGTAAGGATTGGTAAAGGGGCAGGAGTCTATAGTTGCTACATCTGTCCTCTTGTGATGGAGTCAATATATAGGATTTTATTGTATCTTTTCTCCTCGGATGTGTGGCCCGAGTGGAGCAAACTATTTTTATCTTTCTCCTCGGCTGTTTAGCTCGAGTGGAGCAAACTGTTTTTATCTTTCTCCTCGACTGTGTGGCCCAAGTGGAGCTTACTATTTTACCGGTTTATTTTTCTCAGTGTGTGTGATCCGAGTGGAAAACAACGTTTGATTACAAATTTTTTTAACTGTTGTTTGCATTATTTATAATGCATGGTTTTACTTGTGATCGAGTTAGCTCCCACCATATGATTACATATCCTGCTTTACAGCTTTATAGTCTGTTTCTATTGGGTTTCGGCTCACGGGTGATATTTTCTGTACAAAGCCATTTTCAGGTGATGATATGGAGAATGATCTTGAGTAGATCTTGTGGTGCCCATGGTGACAGATGGCGAAAGACTTTTGTAGTTTTTCTTTTTGGTATGCCTGTTCCTGAAGGCAGGTTTTGTACGTCATGAGGCGATATACTGTATGCATGTTGAAACTATTTATTTACTGTTTATAAGAGATGCATGTTCGGTTTTCATTTGATTTCAACAGGTGGATTTGAATGTATGAAAACTTATTTTCATAAAATTGGTGTTTTGGTGGATTTTCACATGACCCTAGGTTTTGGGGCGTGACAACTTGATATCAGAGCTCTGGGTTCGAATATCTAAGAGCCATGGGAAGAGGGTTTATCACCTCGTGAGGTTGATTGCTGATGCTTGCTTGCATGTGCCTAAATGTTTTTATAACATGCTGATAGCTTGATAAGCATGATAGTTGGTGTATCTATGAGTATGGAGGTTGGTCTTTGGATGGATTAGTCTTGCCTTTGGGCGTTTGGATTAACAAATTTGGGAGCCAAGATAGAGATGCATTTGGCCGACGTGTTTTCTAGCAAGGAATCCGAATAGGTTATCCAAATTGACGCGTCTGTCTTGTTGATTCTCCTCG
>JAULJZ010096935.1:0-12048 GCA_032270985.1 Heliamphora pulchella
GGCTCGCCTCGGTGTCCTTCCTTCTTGAAGAACTTTCTTCCTCCTTATTTTTTATTTCTAAGAAACTTTTTGAATTTCCTTGTGATGAGAGCCATGTCTTCATTTTTATCAGTTGAGGAATCTTCCTCATAATCTTCTTCATGAGTTTAGGACTTGAATGTGATGCCATTCTTCTTCATGTTGTCTTCCTCTTCGCCCATCTTGATGTTCATCTCATGGGTCATAAGTGAACCAATGAGCTCTTCTAGACTGAGCATGTTCAGGTCTTTGGCTTCTTACATGGCCGTGACCTTAGCTTCCCAACTTTTTGGCATACACCTCAGAATTTTTCTTACCATTTCTGCATTAATGTAAATCTTGCCAAGAGATTTTAGTCCGTTAATAAATCAGTGAAGCGAGTAAATATATCAAAAATTGTTTCATCATGCTTCATTTTGAATAATTCATAGTTATGTACAATCAGACTGATTTTTTACTCTTTCACTTGATTGATACCCTCATGGGTAACTTCGAGTCTATCCCATATTTCTTTTGCGATGTCACATGTAGAGATCCTATTGAACTCATTTGGGCCAAATGAGCAGTATAAGAGATTTATAGCTTTAACATTTTTTTATATCTCCCTAATATCAGTTTCAGTCCATTCAGCCTCTGGTTTAGGGACGGCAGCCCCTTCAACAGTTTTGGTGGGTCTTTTGGGTCCATTTATAATAACCCTCCAAAGGTCATAGTCTATGGTTTAAATGTAAATTCTCATTCTAATCTTCCAATAATTGTAATTTGTTCTATTAAACAAAGGAGGTCTATTGGTCGATTGACCTTCGGATTGGACAGGTCCGATGCTAGTGGTTGCCATATAAACTCTTAGACGGTTAAATAAAAAACAAGAGCCCAAGCTCTGATACCAATTGTTAGTTCTAGGCAACCCAAGAGATGGATGAATTAGGTCTTAAAAAATAAATAATAATTTTAAAACCTTTTTGAAAACCATTTATCATTGCAAACAAATATAGCAATTTAATCAAAGATAAAAGCAATGCAATATTAAAGAGGTTAGGGATAGAGAGATTGAACCAGACACCAAAGATTTATAGTGGTTCGGCTTCTTTCAAGCCTACGTCCACTCTTCAAGTTCTCTCTTGAGTATTTTCACTATCTAGAATGCTTCACAGGCGCATTCCAAGCCTTTAAAACTTCAACACTTCGCTTGAGTAAACTAAATATTTACGGGCACATTCACAAGCCTAACACAGCTTCAAGAAGATCCTATGAAAATAATTTCCTATTTTCTTCTAATCTCTCTTGAACTCTTCTTTAATGAGATTTACTCACTCACTCAAAGGATAAAGGGTGACTCATCCTTTGAATATAATAAATGAAGAGTATTAATGAGAAACACTCACTCTCTTTACAGAAAAGATTTATAATAAATGAGAAGGTAAAGAGAGATGAGGAACAAGAGCTGGAGATTCAGCAATAAATGAGAGCTTGAGAATTCTGAGTTTGATTCAAGCAATAGAACAGTAAATGTAGGTCTCCAGATGAAGTAAATGCTGAGAAGTTACTTCTTATATAGGCTCTTGTGGATTCATGACCGTTGGAGGTAGGTGGGAGAAATAAATGCCAAAAATCCAGCCGTTGAGATCAGCCGTGAGTTTGAATTTTTGTCGCAAGTGTCGACACAAATGCCTTTGGTGTTGACACAAAATGCCTAAGGCAGGATCCCTTAAGTGGTTGGGTCGACACGAATTTTCTGAGGGGTCGACATAATTTCTGCATACTACCTTACCAACATTACAGTGTCGACACATTTGGATTTGGTGTCGACTCGTTTAAAACTTCAGCATCCGGAGGAGCCACTTTGTGTCGACTCTGCTTGACTTTGTTGTTGACACTAAATTCTGCAGGAAGTCTCAGTTCTTTTGTGTCGACTCATCTTTAGTTGGTGTCGACTCAAATGCCTTCAGAATCCGGGAGAAGGCACTTTGTGTCTACTCATGTCTTCTTTGGTGTCGACACTAAATTCTTCAGATAGTCTCGGGACTTTTGTGTCAACTCATCTTTAGTTGGTGTCGACACCTCAAAATCTGCAGGTGGCCTCAATTGTTTTGTGTCAACACAATTTCCATTTGTGTCGACTCAAATTTCCGAATACCAAAAGTGAGGAACACTTTTGTGTCGACACAAAATTTGTTTGTGTCGACTCATTTTGAGTCCTAAGAGTTACGGCTCTTTTGTGTTGACAGAAAACTTGTTTGTATCGACACTAATTACGATACCTGAAAGATAACTTCATAAAATAGTTAGGGTGTCAAAATATTTGTTCAAAGGAATTGACACACTTGATGTGATTCAAGTATACTTTGCCTTAAAAGTGTTTGACTTATTTTTCAATTGGGTTCAACACAGGATATTTTCATTTAAGAATATGTGAGTGTTTTAATCCTTTTTGAGAGTTAAGTCATTTCTTTTGGCTAAGGTGTCAAATCATTTGTTCAAAATGTATTAACACTTTTATTTTGAAAATATAAAATATTATCCATTTAAATCTATTTATTTTTAAAAAATGAATTATGAAAATCATCAAAATTAAAATAAAAAATCCTTGTGCTAACAATCTCCCATTTTTTGATGATTACAACCATATTTGTATTTTCTAGAAAACATTTGAAAATATTTTTCAATAACGGTTCTCTCCTTATTGATATGCCTTAAACAACATATGCAATTTTAATGGCTAGGCATTCAACAGAGTAAAAGAATACAATCCTGATATGAATTGCACCAAACAATCAAGGAACATTCTGAGTTTTATTTTTTTTAAATTGCAGTGTGATTTAGCCAAAACTCATATCCAAATATTCATAGCCAAAAAAATATTCAACAATCATTCATAGGCATATAAACAAGATATAAATAGCTATTTATCCAAGATATATATTTAAACTATCATCTATTCAAATCATTCAAACCAAACATTTCAAAAGTTTTTAAACAACTATTCAAACCATTCAAACAACCAACCATTCAACCCAAAAAAATGTATGTTAAACTACTACATCTTCACCTTCAAAAAAAGATTAAAAAGAAATGTATGTTTAAACTTCTTCTTCTTCTCCTCTTTTCTCTCCCCTTCACTTACTTACCTTTTCTTCTCTCCCTTTTTGTAATCTTCAAAAAAAAAACTATTGATCGTCCATGAATCTCTTGAATTCATTTTTTACTTTGGCTTTTTCCTTGCTAGCAGAGGCTCGTTCTTTTGATGCACGTGCTCGTTCATCCTTCGCTTCAGCTGCCACCATTGCATCATAGTGAGCTACCAAGGCAAGGCCTGCTTCCCGTTTGAGTCTCGCGACCACTCTTCTTTTGTTTCCTTGGGCTTGAACTATTTGGCCTAAGCTTCTTTGATCCACTGAAGGTGCTCTTCCACTATTTGGGAGTTGGCATGAATGGCAGTCACAATATCTTGGTCATATTCCTTCTGGACTTGATGTAGGATTATCTTATTGCAATTGACAATGGAGACAATATTGTCATCCATGGTCTTACATAGGGCTCTCCCAACATCCGTGACGTTCTCAACATCTTGCCGGACGCTTCGGTTGGTTTTATCAAGGTGTTTGACTTTATCAGGATAGAAGAGACCATTTGACTTTTTTGTTATTTTGTCTTTTGTTATTTAATTGTATCTAAATATTTGATTTTGGGTGTTCATGTGTTAAAATTTGAGTTTTTAAGACTTTTTACTGTACTAGGGGCAAAATGGTCATTTTGCCCTTAGAAATGTTTTGAGAGGTTTGAACTAACTTTTAAACTGTTTTGTTCCTTGTGCAGTGTTCTATCAAGCGGAGCTTTAGTGAGAATTGTTTCTTTTCTTCATTTGGAGATTGAGCTATACACTTGTTTGGTTTTTTGTGAGATTAGTCCCCTATTCATTGGAGTGCTGTGCTTTCTTTTAGTTTGCTAGGTTTTCCCTCTCTGGATGCGTGCGTCCTATTTTGTTCTTTCTTTGGTTTATTCTGGTTGTCGTGTTCAGGTCTAGATGGTTGCCAGCACCTAGAAGGAAGAAGCCTCGGTTGGGAACTTAATGTGCCTTGGATCTTGGTCTTTTCGGAGGTAGGTGCCTTGGTGAGCCTTGGTGAGCCTCGGTTTGTTGGTTTCTTCAGTTGGTTCTTTGAGCCCTAGCTATGAGGGGTGTTCATAGCTTCTCTTTTCTTGTTTTGCATTGCTTTCTTCTGTAATTTGGTTCTATGCTTTATGTTTGGTTTAGGTTAGTTTACTTCGTGTCTTGGCTGCCTCTGTGAGGTTGTCTGTTATGCCCTTCTCCTTTTAGCTGGGTTGTTTTGGCTTACTTTGGTTTATTGTATATTTCTTGGATCCTTGTTTTAAGCCTTCCCCTTGCGGCTGTGTAAGGGACTGTGTGCGTGGGTGGGGATGTGTGGAGTGGGGTTTTTTGCTTGGTTGTTGCTTACAGGTTCGATTTTTTGGGATGGGCCTGGTGATTTCCAGACTCGGTTCTATTGTTTGGTGCCTTCTTTAGCTCTTTTGTTGGATCCTACAATGGTTTTTTTGGGGGTATTTATGCGGCCGTTGAGGAGCATGGTCTTTGTTTGGCTTTGTCTTCCTGGCTGGTGGCTGTTCAGGTTCGATTTCTGCAGGTTATCCCTGTTTACTGCGGCTGTTGGGGTCTCCTGCTTAGTTGGCATGTTGGTTCTAGCAGTGTTGGCTTTTGTATGGGTTTATTGTTTGATTAATGCTGTCCTTGTTTGCTGTGGCTGTTGGGGTCTCCTGCTTATTTGACATATAGGACTAGCTGGTTTGGTGTGGAGTTATTCTGCTGTTGCTTTTCATAGCTTGGTGGTTTTTTTTCTCATGTTTTGTAATTTTATTTTGGCATTATGGTCTTTTGATGGCTCATCCATTTTAGTTGCGGCTGAAGTGGCTTTGTTTCAGTTGTATTGGCTTATTTAGCTCGGGTGTGGCGTTGTGTGCCCCCTTAAATGGCTGTTTTATGGATTCAGTTTTTTACTTTGTTTTAGTTTTTTGATTTGGTTATGGCTTAGCCTAAAGCCGGGTTTTTTGTTGCAGCTTTGGGCTTTAGTTTTATGTTCTGCTAGTGTTCTGGGTTTTGTAAGGCCTGAGGTCGTGCCCCTTGTAAACATGTATTTTTTTCTCTTTTTTTTATGTCACAGTTAATTATCCCAAAAAAATAGTCATTTTACCCTAATTATGAGAATTTTTAATTTTTAATTTTATATTTTATGTTATTTACTTAATTTAGGCTGTCCCAATACTTCTCTAAGTATTTAGGCTTCTCTTCTAAGGATTTGGCATCGTTAGGGTTTTCTAGGTTAAATTAGGGTTTCAGATTAATTAGAGTTTCTCTTATTCATGCAGCAACCTAAGTTCTTGTTGTCTATCTGTCGCTAATACTAGGATTTGAGCTGTGTTATTACAGAAAGTGCCTCCACTTCCAATGAGCTCAAAGGTCCATCTTCTACCAATCTATTTATCCTTTTTGGATTAATATAACCCAAGCGTAAGTACCAAAGAAACGTTTGGTTCATTAAAGAATGATCATTTCTCTTATATGATAAATTAGATGTGTTATTCAATTCAGTCAGTTACAGTGTAGGAGAGATTGGAGTAATAATATAAAAATCATCCATTATTGTAACAGAATATATAACCCGTTTATTATCCTTAATAACCACAGAGTTATTAAAATAAACCAAATATCCGTCTTTAACCAATCTAAAAATAGAAACTAAGTTCCTTCTAATGAAAGGTACATAAAGACAATCTCTCAATATTAAAATTCGATCTCTACTAAAATTGAGAGTGGCATCTCCCACTACAACTACTGTCACATTTGTATTATTGCTCATATGCAGGTAAATCTTTTCATTACTAAGTTGTCGAGTTTCTTGGAACCCCTGCAATGAATTACAGATATGATTAGTGGATCCCATTTTTACACACTAGGTACCGGTATATAACACTGCTAAACATGTTTCCACCACCAGTGAATCGAAATTACCTTGATTGTTCAGCTTGCCGAGATAAACTAGACATTGCTTTTTTAAGTGCCGTGTCTGGTTGCAGTGAAAACATTTGCCTTTCGAATTTTTCACACCAGTCCGTAACCCACTAACTACCTTGGAAATCATGTCATCTTGTCTCTAAACTTTTTTCTTCTTCTTACCTTTTACTCTAGAGGATGAACCCTTTTAAAAAACAAACACATTTTTTGGTATCCTAAAAATACCTTTGACAGTTAAAGCTATATCCATATTACTTTTTCAATCTACATAGTTTGTTCCTGTTAGTTTATTTTTTTTGAGTAGAGTCGCGAGTAAATTGAAAGTCATTTTAAAAATTAAAAATTACATAATTAAAATAATTGTTAACTATGACGAGCAAAATTTTGAATTTATTTTTAAAATGGTTCTCTCTACCATTTAAAAAGAAAACTCGCAAGCAGCCTGGTACCCTGTGAATAACATACTTCGATGGGAGGATATCTACTATTCATCGTTTGTCCAGACAAGCCAATTTCTATTAATTTTACTATCTAGGTAACAAATCATGCCAAGTAAAATTAAATAACTGACATAGCTTTGCACTAGTAAATAGTAGCAGTGACTCAGATGTAAAGGATACTATTATTTACAGCTAAGTGTTAACCACAATCTAATCTCGAATCAATCGCTTCGCAATGAACCCTTCAGATGGAGAAGTGATCCACACTAATAATTATCTAGAATTATTCCTGAAAGTGGTTCGTACCAGCGATACCGCAATTAATTCTGTTCGATGGGAAGAAAGGCCTTACTACCAACACACATAATCAATTACATTACCTATGAACTGGTGATGGAGACCGCATAATTTATCTGTGACTAAATTCTCTCACCCACTTAGTTTTTTTAAAAAAATTTTAGTGTTATAAAAATCCGTTTAATTAAAATAAATTTATTAATTTTAAAAATTACACGATCCGAAAAATTTCAAATCATCTTTCCGTGTGCACGATCTAAAAGATTCTGGTTTGTCAAACCATCTTTTCGTATTTTAATACGTAATAAATAAAATTACTTATGTGGTGGCGCAGCTCAGTAGCCTGAGTTGATGTTGCCTCACATGCCCCCAGGGTTCGAACCCCGGGGTTTCCATCCCCCCTTTTCAACTTAAATTACCCAAAAATAAATAAATAAATAAAATTACTGATGAATGCACAGTTTTTCTTTTGTTTTACAGTTAAGGTATTGAATAAAAGCATTCAAATATTTTATTTTTATATTACACATTTTTCGAAAAAAATAATAATTTATTAAAATTAAATATTTTTCATTTAATTAATCCAAAAAATCAAAATTAATTTCCATGTTTTTTAAGATATCTAATTTATTAAAATCATCTTAAACGTATTATTTTGTAAAAAATAAAATATCTAAAATTTTTCTATTTAATTAAAAAAATCTTAATTTTATTTTTCTTTATAAAATATTAATTAAAACCAAATTTTCTCGAATTAATTAAATTAAATAGGAAATAATAAAATAGATACGTATTATCCACACAGTTTGAATAAATATAAAAGCAAGATATGTATATATCACTATTTTATGATCAAACAGAAACTCTATTGAGTTTCAGTCTCATGTTCAAAGATTTATTCGTAATCTTTCAAGCCTTATCAGAATTAACTTCTGGCATCCAAGTTGGATCACGAATCCTCGATTTGTGGTGTTATACAAATACAACACTCTTGAGACTTATCAGCCAAAAAAATAACCAGCCACCACCACAGCCGAACCACCACCGCCGGCCAGCTGCCGCTTCTGGCGGCTTTTGCCGCCACTCTCAAACTTCGTTTTCGTTTTGATTTTTTTGAAAAATAGCTTACGAAATAAACTATTTTTTGTCAAAAAATCAGAACAAAAAATGCCTCAAAAATAACTTTCGATGAGGGCCAAACAACCCCCACCGCTACCGCCCCTAGCTGTCTGTTGCCGCTGCCATTTGAGCCTCGTTCTGTGGTTGTTTCGGCTCCCGTTTCCTTCTGTTTTTAACACTGATATTCAGCAACATTGTCACACCCCAAACTCTGACTCACGCAAAAAGTCCAAGAATAATCACCGAAATCGAAATACAGCAAACCCAAGGTTTCTCTCTAAAGCATAAAACATGCATACATTGGCCCACGGCCTTAAGAAAATACATATTCTTTACAACATGTTAAATCCAAACATGAAACATATACAAAAGAGTATAATAATCTAACGAGGACAAAACAGAAGCGTCTTGTCAACAGCCACCTCCAGGCACCTCAAGGTTAACCTACAGGACCACGTTCACCTGAAAAATGTTTTACAACAAAATTCCACAACGTGAGCCAAAACCCAATAAAAACAGACTATAAAGCCGTAAAGTAGGATATGCAATTACATAGCATATAGTTGACTCAACCACAGGAGCCAAAAAGGTTTTCTATCACAAAATCACAAATTTTCCATCAGGCTAACACGAGCCTCAAATTGGTTTTTCTTCATAAAATTCTACATTTTCATCCTTAAAATCATGCATATCAACAATGCAGATAACGTTCTCACAGTTAAAGAAACGCAGTAACCAAAACGTTATTTTTCACTCGGACCACACAACGGAGAATAAAATGTTATTTTCTCACTCGGATCACACAACCAAGGAAAATAAAACGATAAAATGATTCCTATGTACCGACTCTGCCATATACATGGACAAAGGCAACAACTATAGACTCCTTCCCATTACCTATCCCTGAACCACTTAAGGCCTGATAGGTAATGACAAGTTCTATACGGAGTCACAACAACGCAGCCACACACGGGGCAACCGGCTCTTTACGGATTACCACGACCGAGGAAAGAAGCACCCAAACCATGCTCTTTACGGATTGCCACGAGCGATGGAAGAAGCACACAAACCAAACACTACTATGGTATATCTACGAATCATTTAAAAATCAGTACGTAGCTCAACTACGAAAAATCCATAAAAACGTTATATATCAACATGTATAAAAAGATCCAAATTCATCAACCATGGAGATTAATAACATTTAAAATAATTTCCACCAAAATGTTTTAAAAGCTGAGACTCAACCCCGAGTGTTAGCTCAAAACCTCCAAAAACACGTTTTTCAAGAGTTTTATAAAATCTCCAATTTCAAAACCACACTTTTGAAAATTATGAACATCCATAAGTTCAATATCATGTAATAAATCAAGAAAAGCACAAAATATGCTTTTATCCAAGTAAACAAGGTTTGAACACAAAACATGATATATAAGCATTTTAACCGGTGACGAAGAATATAGCTGCACGTAGCGTAACTGGCCAACCGTAACTGTCATGCCCCGACAATCAGGTCACGTGAAACACCCATAAACAAACTCCCAAGGAACAAGAAATTTGATAAAAAGTTCCACTAAGGATGAAAAATAAGCTTTTCGAAGACATTTGGCTAAAAGCAGATGAAAAACGGTTAAGAAATTTTGACATACCCTCACTATTTTGATGATAACTTGTTTTACAAAAAGAATTTTATTGTGAGAGAGGTATCATTGGAAAGAAGACTTCTGGGACTTCAATTTGAGTACAAAATCAACCCAATTCCAAGTCTGAATGAGGGAGATATAATCAAAAGAAAATGGCCCTACGCAGCCAATTCGCTCGAGCGGACAGACGGGCGCTCGAGCGCCTAAACGCCCGAGAACAGCCTAGATTTTCCCCTGTTTTCTATTCTAAGCCCCAAAACTCTCAAACACTCACTATGATGCTTAAAAACACACATAAACCTACCAATTCACATATTTTCGGAACCCACATACATACGCGAACTCAAACCATCAAGAACCACTGAAAGAAACATTCAAAACCCATTCCATCCAACCGAAATCAACCAAAAATGGTTTTTAAATCAAAACCCAATTTATCGAAACATAAATCGCTTTTTCATGCATTTTAAGACGGTAAAACTATACATGATTACACGTAGTATCCCTTTAAGACAATAGAGTCTAGGATCCTACCTCGTTGAGCCAAAAGCTCGATGCCTCGATCCACATGCAAAAATAAACTTTGTCTAAATGAAATTCTGTCTGGATGAAAGCGTAGCTCACCATGAGGATACTAAGGATCTGCTGTTGGATCGTCAAAAATCGAGTCCCAGGCACCCGAGAAGTTAGAGAGAAGGCAAAGAGAAAAAGAGAAAACTTAGCTTGTAAGTTTTGAAAATATCTTTTGAAAATATCTAACGCGAGATATTTATAGGCCACAAAAATATCTTTTTTAAAAAAAAAAAATTTACACCACAATGCCCAACGGCCCCAGTATCCAACCCAACATGCATTTCTAAGCTCGAACATGCATAAAACGCACATAAACATGCTATTGTAAAAACAATAAACAACACGTCGAAACGTCGCAAAAATTAAAATGGGTCAGGGTCTCACAACTCTCCCCCTCTTAAAGGAATTTTGTCCCCGAAATTCAATACTGAAACTCAAGACAAATACTGTCCCGCAACCATCAACAATCTCTGATGCAAACTAGCAATACCGCAGCAGCAGAAATGCCCCAACAACTGAAATCCCAAACCTGTCATCACACGAGGTAAACACGACTTGAAGATTCAGTCTCCACACAAACTGCCCACACGTGCAAGTTCCACCGACACCACTATCACCCATGAAACATCCATGAAACGTCGGCTCAAGATCCAACTCACACTGCTAAACCTCAAAACATAACTCTCACCGTACATAAACCACTCTAGCGACAAACGCATCACACAAGACCAACCCACCATGGTACTTGATCTCAAACACTCTCTACGCCCGAACATAAAGACTATCACCCCTTCATTCTTACTGCCACAAACTGGTTCAATCACATCTCACAATGCACACCCAGGACTATCTTCGAGTCCAAACACAAGATGTCGAACCTTGACATCGATCACACGAAGTTACATATTACACACAAAAACTTTACTCAAGTTCTGACGATCACCAGATGACCACCACATCATTACCCTGCTGATGCTAACAATGCCATCTCAAAACAATTATCCCAAAAAAATGCCATCTCAAAGCTAACACAACGTCCATCCACGAGTAACAACACAAACATCCAACTCCAGAGAGAAGCTCACTTAACTCACCTAGAATACCAAAGAACGCACTCCTTCTAAACTTTCATCCTCTATTCGACCTAGTACGTGTTTATTTTGTGATTTTATGTTTTTGATGAAGTGAGGAGATAAAATTAAATTTGGGCTTGGGTGCCACAAAAAAAAATAATTTTTACTCGTTAACAGTTGACCTAACGATATGTGAAAGTGAAGTGGAGATACATGGTGATAATTGAGTTTGATATGGCTAAGTTAGTGGAGAAATTCAAATATTTAGATGTGAACAAGGTTTGAAGTTTAAGTTGAGTTTTGGAAAAATTCGCAGGATTCAGCTTCAGAAGTCACCACTTGAGCGGTGGGGGTCTGCTCGATCGGACTATCGAGAAATTCTTGGACAATTCTAGAAGATTGGAGAAATTTTGGGGGTATATATTTAGATTCTATATATATGTATAGAACCCACGTGAGAGGGAGAGAGACCACCCTCATTTCTTATCTCCTCCACCTATCTTCTTCTTCTTCCTCTCCTAGTGAGAGAAACTCAAACCCCATAAGACCCTAACCCTCTACCATGGAAATTGAAACTTTGAAGCTAGATGGGAGCAAGTAAGAGTAGAAATCAAGCTTTGGAGCAAGGAGGTGGAAGATGGAGCACCAAGGAGCCAAGATCTTTCAACATCAAAATCCTAGGAGGGAGAAATTGAAGGAATCCCAAGCTCTTGAGTAAATCCGAGGTAGGATCTAGATTCTCTCATATGTTTTATATGATTTGGGTTGATATTTTACTTGCACGAGTAAAAATCTAGTTAATTTCATATGAGATGTGAAGAACTTGAGAGGTGTGTTTAAGTTGAGTTGGGTTTCATGAA
>JAULJZ010096946.1:0-12048 GCA_032270985.1 Heliamphora pulchella
GTTATAAAAAATTATTAATTAAATTAGTATGTATAATATCATAGATACTTAGTAAAATTCTTTTACCATACAACAATATCGTTTTTTTTAAATTTTAAAAACAACATAAATTCTAGAAAATATTTTTTTTGTGTCCAAATAGCAATTAAAAACAATTACAAACATTCAATTTGTAGTAAATAAAGTTAGAATATGTGTATCAATGAGTTTTGTGCTATTTGCTAGCGTTTGAAAAAAATTCACGTCCGCGACGCCCGATTCCCGTTATGCGTTGACCGATACGCCCGATATCCGTTACACGCGACCGCGACCGTTACGCCGGCCGATATTGCGATTTAAAACCTTGATCGTGAGTGATCGAGAGAAATTTGATTTAATTAGAGGCGTAATACTAATCATTAATGGATGTAACTTAGATTTTAGCTACATGTAGAATCAAATTAGACGTCGATTTCCTAATTTAACAGATAATTTGCAACTTATATAGACTTGTGGAGAATGTTGTGCTAGGTGAAGCTACCATCAAACACGAGACAAGCATTATAGGTACGTATGCAAATGAAATCCAAGGGTGATCAGGGTGAACAACTGTTGCAGAGAAGCACACATAATAGGCGAGGGATACGCGAAAACGACGAGGTTGTACAAGTGCACTTGCAGGCAAATCAGATGGTGTGCATGATGCCAACAAGATGCAATAACAACGATTGTTGGATGTTTACAAGAAGCTCCGAGTAAAGAGCCTAATACGGTCAACGTGACGAAATGGTGTACGCGTTGGTAGAAGCAAGTCTCCTTTGCTTTTGATCTAGTTATGGCAGTGATCTCTCCGGTTATGTGCACAAAGGGGGAGAGGTAGAGTCACAATATTTCACAGAATAGTGAGCTTTGTGGGGCACCCCATGTAGGAGTGTGGGCTTAGGCTTTTGTCAGCAGTTGTGTTGGTCAAATATATAATTATTATTTCTAAAAAACTTATCGTTTGTTCTCTATAAATATATCTTCTTACAATTGGGCTGGAAGATTGATTTTGGTTTTAACTCTTCACCTCTTATGAAGAGCTCAAGTTAAACATTTATGCAATTTGCGCCCAGGATGTACAAGAAGCTCGACTGATCTGTACTGAAATTGATGGATCTATAATCAATGAATATGCTGGCATTGTTAACTTCTATTGGGATGCGTCCGAGATTCTAGTCCTTATCCAAGACTTGCACATCTGTAAGAGTAAATACACAGGGTTGCAGGACATTGGAAACATTCCTTTTTCTTTTTTTAATAAGTAGGAATATCAGAACTTTACCTAGGTCTGGTGTTTGTCACAACTTGGAGGCTTCAAATACAGTACCCTGAGCATCTCTCCTAAACTAAATGAATAAATGAAGTCTAAGAAAGAAGAAAAAGTAATTTAGATTTAGTAAGGTCGCTTCTTTTTATATGTTCTCAATAAAGCTGAAAATCCGCTTACTAATAAGATAGATGGAGATTTTCTCATTTGGTATTGCTTTGGCTTCACCTTATCTTGCTGTAGTGAAGCTGTCGTAGCTAAAAGAGAAAATGAAAGAAGAAATCTTCTTTGGTTCAGCAAGTAGATGGTAGTGCTGGTCGCGGTGTAGTTTTGTGTTTTTCTAAGCTCTCGGACTATGAGAGTTTCTTATGATATATATTTTTTGTTTTTTTGATGGTTTTCAATACACACCCTTAGGAGCCAACATGTACAAGGTATTGTTGGATAGGGTGTAGTTTTGTGTTTTTCGTTACTCTTGGGCAGAGAGTTTCTAGGCTTTGACTTGTTTCACGAAGGGTTTTGTCTTCTTGGTATAGTCTTGTTGCCAAGCATCCTTTTCTTGAGTGGGGAGCACATTCTTGCTTCTACCAGGATAAGTATTCGAAGAATTCTCGAAATTTTGGGGGATTTGGAGGAGGGCCTTATAGCGATGATGGTTGGTTTGTGAGGGGTGTATGATCAGGAACAACATCTTGGTCAGTAGAGCATTCTAGGAAAATGATATTTGAATTTTAAGAATCCACTCCTAATATCTGGAAGTGGAGACAGACAGAGAGATTTGTGCTTACACTTCAGCTTTAGTGTTTGAAAATACATCCGAATTCACTTTCTAATTAAATATAGAGAATTACTGATGATACCACTCCCAATTTATGCAAGACCTAGGGTAGGGTGGTGGTGGTGGTGGTGGTGGTGGTGGTGGTGGGGTGTTAGGACATGCATATGTTGGTCCAATGTTCTAGTGCCCTTTTATATTATGCACAATTGTTGGACTTGTTAATGCCCCAAAAAATAGTTCTGCTTACGTGACTAGTGTTATTATGGGGCCAAATCCAATCAATCCAAATATCCAATGTAATGATCCTCCACAAACACAAGTTTAAGTATAAAAGCTGAAGCCACCCTAATACCAATTTGTTTTAGGCGAGATGGTAAAAGCTGGGACCAGTAGACTAGCTTCTATTTTTAGTCTTTGGAATTTGTTCGAGTAATAGTAGGATGAGTTGGTCCTTCAAAAGTTCATTGCATAATCTCTTTCGCTTTGGATGGTGCCATGTGACAATGTGTGTTTTCTCAGATTTGTGTTCAGGAGTTCAAGTTTAGCAATGGAGTGGGCCCAGAGAAACAAGTATTTTCATTTGCTTTCCAAGGGAGTTGAACAAGATGGCTGGAGATTTGTTCTTCTTGCTCGATTCTCACCTATACCTTCCTACATTATAAACTATGCCTTGGCTGCTACTGGAGTTGGATTCACTGTGGATTTCCTTCTCCCTACTGTAATTGGCTGCCTGCCTATGATCTTGCAGAACACATCAATTGGCAGCCTTGCTGGTGCTGCGGTGGCTTCAGCTTCTGGGTCTAAGAAATCTAAGGTTTGGTCATACCTCTTTCCCTTTCTTGGAATTTTATCGAGCATCCTAATCTCATTGAGGGTCAAGAGATATGCCACTGATATTGCTGTTGCTGTATGCCCTAATGAGGATATTAAGGAATCTTAACGCCGTTGGCTCATCTAAAATTTTCTCCATTAGAAGAAGGAACTATGGGTCCAAAGGGAAGTTACTGATAAGTTTTTTGCCGCTAACTTTGAATTGTTATTCTTATCTTGTGGAAATGAGATATGGTGAGTTGTCTGGGCCATCAATACGATCTTGCTCACCTGTTGATGTGGATCTAGTTTCCAGCAAACTGAGCCCCACCCGGAACTGACAATCAAAGTTATCTGGTGGACGGTTGTAGCAAGTTGGTGATGGAATGGATTGTGGAAAATTATCAGATTCCACAGGAACATATTCAATTTTTTATTGATCCAATTAGATCTGCAGAGAGAGAGAGAGAACCCTGCTGTTATTAGTCATGAGGACACTCTACATATATAATTGCAGTTACTTAATGTTTGTGACCCCATAATTTAATATCCTTTTTGTTTCTTCACCCTTGATTAGACTTTGAAGAAATAAGAAATATTCAATAATGGCATATTTGTTTACGTTTTCTTTAATTTGAGTTGTTTCTAGACGAATGCCAATGTTTGCTTCACGAATTTCTTGCATGTTTCCAGTTATAATCTTACCGCAGATGAAAGCTCATAGTTACTTCTATTTTATCTTAATTTTATTTTTCTAAATTTTTCGTAAGCAGGATTGAAGAGTGTGTTGTGAATGGAGACTTTATGTTTTATCCTATGGTGAGATTAAGGTAAAAATACTCATATCCATTTAAGAAAAACTACAATTTCAATGAGGTTTTGAGGAAAATTTTCCTTATTTTCAGATATACACACATGCATATGTAGGTGCAGGTGTGTGTGTGTGTGTGTGTGTGTATTGTTAGTGTAGTTGGCAATTTTTGAATGTCTAGCAGAGCCGCCAGTCTATGCTTGAGTCTTTTTATTATAGGTTTGGGTAGTTTATGGTGTCCCCCCACCCCCCCTCCCCAAATTGGCTCCAAGAAGTCTCCACTCCAGTGATCAAAGTTATATGGTCTCCCTTGCATTGAATTTTGAATACATGGCATCTTGTCACTTTATATAGGCACCAACCTTGTATTAAATTTCTTTTTGTGCCTCTTAATGACTTTGGCAGAAGCCACGGCTAGCAAGTGCTAGTAAAGCGCTAGCGCTCTACTTGTTTTCTTCTTTGATGTTTTTCACGGAGGTAGCCGGACGCTAGTAAGATGCTTGTGCATAGACTCCTCGAGGGTCTTTTTATGTTTTCCATATGCTTATGCTCGTGAGGTGCTAGTTAGGCGCTCGAGCACCTGACTGTCAAGGGCCTCTTATATTTTCCAATTAGCCAGCACTCGTGGGGCTCCAGTATGGCACTTGAGCACTAGTCTCCCTCTTCGCCCTCAAAGCTTGTCTAGTGGATGGGGTTCGTAAGGTGCTAGTCGACCGCTAGACTATTGTTTTAACTTCAAGTGTCCTGCGCTAGCATAACGCTCATGGAGCGATCGAGCTCTCTATCCTGCACTTGAACAACGCTAGCTACTGCTCGAGTGGTTTATCGTGACCTAGTTGAAACATGTTCGTGAGAGGCTTGCACTGCGCTCTAGCATTCGAGCGTTAGTGTACTCTCGCAAGGTGCATGATTGCCAAGACACGTTTTAGTTTGTGTCTGCACAAAACCTAGGCGTATATATATATATACCCTCTTTATTTCGTCAACTAGAGTTTAGAGTGTTAGGTGAGTTTTTATTGAGGCAGCTGTGATTTCTATTTGAGATAATCTAATGCATGCATTAACCCCCCCCCCCCCCCCCCTCTCTCTCTTGTAGTAATCTAAGTGTATTTTTTCCTTATTTGGAGTGTAAATCTTCTTTACATTGTTTACTTCATCACAAACCACTTTTCTCATACACTACCCACACATCTCGCATTCTCTTGTTTGCATTACTTTAGGGCGCTTGTTCAACGGAGATCAGGTCAATAAAACTCGTGGAAGCTATAGAATTAAAGAGTTTGAGAAGTTAGCACAAGAAATGCAGAGTTAGTATCATGCCCCAAATTTTTTGATGTGGTAGTTTAAATAATATTATTGGGCGGCCTGCTTCATGATGGAGGTGTTGGGGACTTTCTCGAAGTTTGCCTTGCCACGAGGTAGGACTAGGCTCTTCGCCATAGCCCAGGTCACATGGTGGTTTTCCTGCACAGAGTCTTGGACGATGAGAGCGCGACCACACTAAGTGGGAGAGAAGGCGAGAGGGGGTACCTCGTCTCTCGTGGAGCCCAGCTTGGCATCAGACGTTGTGGAAGAGCCTAGGAGATTTTCTTCCATTCGGCGTCTGATCTATTGCTCGGCCTCCTCTGTAGTAGTGCTCCTCCCTTTTTGTTGAGTTCGTTGCGCTGGAGCAGCTTGAGGAGCCAAGGAAGCCTGGGGCATGGAGGAGCTCGGAGTAGGGGGTGAGGGCACAGAGGTCGTGGCCCCAACGACCCCGGAGCTGCTTAGAGGGGAAGGAGGAACTTGGTCCTCGAGAAGCAAGTTGCTTAGCCTCATCGATGGCATGTTTTTAGCCTTGGCTGGAGCGTGGCGTCTGTTGTAGTTGGAAGCAAGTCGCTTGGTGGCAACCGTTGACGAAGATGCCCCAGCACTTGGAGCTCGGTTAATGGGTTCTATGCGGTGCCTGAGCTCGTCTGCACGAACCGGGGGACCATTGAATAAGCGCTTAAAGGTGTGCACTTCACAATTAAAGTCCAGCACGCGCCTGAGGTACACGTGATTGATTGAGTTATTGTCGCGACGGTCCCTCTTTGTCGTGGTGTTGCAGTAGGAAGATGAAAATGAAGCTAAAAATCATATTAGAGCTTGGCGAATGGAAGAATATTGATACAAAAACTTGAAAAACACAAGGGGTGGAGCTCGGTTACCTGGGGATCCAGCCCGAGTTGGGCACATCCTGGTTCCTAGGTCGTGGGGGCCAGGGCGAGCTGCTAGTTTCCCCCCACGACTACGAAATCCTAGAGTTCTCCTTTGTGAGAGCCCTTCATGTCGAGCATGATATGTTGACCTTCTTTTTCCTGGAGATAGTATTTGTTGCTAATGCTTCCCTCACAATACGTGGGAGGGAAAACTCGACCCTTGCCTCGCGAATGGCCAGGAACGGCCAAACAGACGCCCTGGGCTCCCTGGTTATCCCAGTTTCCTCGGGGGTAGCCATGTGGATGGATGTTGTCGGGATTCTATATTCTCGACGGAACTCTACCATGGCCTGAGGCGTGTTGACATACTTTGCCAAACGACCCATTCTCTTTAAATGAGAAAAAGAAAAACGAAAAAAGAGAAAAAAGAAGAAGAATAAGGATATGCAAAATGCGTAGTAATAAAAACTTAGAGTGGTGCCGGTGATGTGAAACTGACACCGTGGAAGTAGTTGCAGAGAAATAAAAGGTGCAAAAACAAATGAAAGAGGAACGAGAAATGGAGTTTACCTTAAAAAAGTGTCGACGGAGATGCTCCTTAGGGATGGTGTACTGCTTTGGTTCATCGGAGGTGAAAAATCAGGTGCTTGAGTTATTATTGGAGTTGCGTCGGAGGTACGCTAGAAATTGCCATAGTTCAGGGAGGTTTAGGGTTTGTAAAGAAATGGGAGGGAATGACCTCTCCCCCTTTTATAGACCCTCAAGGAATTCAAACCAGAGCGTCAAACGACGCCTGGGGTGACACTTGGGAGAACGCGTGCTATGCCTTTAATGCTAGGGCTACGTGTCACGACCCTGAGTAATCCAAGCCCCAGAGGAACAGTTCATCGAGCTCGAGAATGTTTAGTCCGAGCTCTGTGAGAATTTGGCACCAATTGCCGAGTTGAGTTCAACCGTTATAAATTCAAATAATTGAAATTAATTGAAAATCGTCTCTGACATTCTAGGAATTGAGGTGCACATTGCACCGTACGCATTAAATGTGAGGCACGCGCCAGTCGAAGGAATGGCACGAGGCAAATAACGACGTGACACTTGTCGTTAACGGTCAGGTGGAGGGCAGGCGTGTCCCATCAGAGAATGAAACGTTAGCAACACTTGTTTGGCACACCTCTTGACCTCTAGCTAAGAAACGATGCATTCAGTTCTTTATCACCTCGCAGAAGCTCAGGAGCTCGAGCAACAGCAAGGTGATGGGGGCAATTAAGGGAGGTTAGATATTCGCTTAGCTGACCGGGTAGCCACGTTAACCTAATAATCATCTAGCTCAACATTCAGGCTGACCTTGGATCGATCATGGTCGAGCTCAAGTGATAGCATGTAGAGCTCAAGCACGTGAGTTTAGGCTGGAGTTCAGTTGACAGTGTAGCTCGGATACAGGAATCCAGGATGTAAGATAGCTCGGCCACCTCTGGCCGAGCAGCACGAACCCCAAGGCATCATCATCCAAGCTTAGAGCTTGCAAACTTGAGCCTGCTGCCTATGTTGCGGTGTTAGAAGCAGTTCAACTACCATCAGGGTCAGAATGTTAGTAGTGGTTGACCTTACTCCATACAAGATTTAAGGATAATTAGACATTTTGACATGACAAAAAGAACATGCAGAGAGACATGAAGGCATGATATCAGTGGTAAGTCGCTATCAAGTTAACAGTTGCGACATGTGCAGAGAAAGGACGACCCGACTAGATCGGGTCGGGTCGGGGTAAACACCTGAGACGGGTCAACTATATTTTTTTCCTATAAAAGGCCAGCTAACCAAGAGAAAAAGGTATGCACTCTACTCCCGTAGCAGAAATTTTGTCAAAATACTTTCTTACCTTTCTCTCTCCAAATAAAGTTCTAATCCGATTGTCGGAAGCCATCGGTGGGGCATCTCACCGCTTTCTTGTGTAGGTATACTTTTGTCTCCACCGACAAAAGTTCATAATAATCATCATAGATGCATAGATCTAAACAAGTAAATTCCTTAAAACAGATTCGTCCTTGCTACGGTACTTACGGTATTACGGGTGTTTATCTCCCATGATATAATGATTTGAATCCCACAGAAGAAGTACCGCAATCGGTGGGTTTGGCGAACCAAATTATGTTTTGTACTCTCTTTCGGACTCCGACACTATAGATGCAATGTACTCCATGTAAAATTTATATAAAAAATCAAAAGAGAAACATCATATAAATAGACGTACTTATGACTATTTAGAATAGTCACGAAATGAAGAGGCACGCTTATTCATATCGAATAAGTGTCACCAAAGGACACCATAGAATGGTAATTAATAAATTATCATCTTCAACTAATTTTCATTCACATTAAAATATAATTTTAAATTATTTTTTTTAACAATATTAAAATAGGAAAAGAAAATCGTAGTTCCTGGAAATTGCATATTCTTCAGCCGAATTAAAGTTGTTTTAGAGTATTGCTCAACAAATGGGCTCTGATTACCAAGCTCCATAAATTAGAATGTTATTTACCTTGCTAATTTATTTCATGTGACCGAAGTACTTTTAATGAAACAAGAAGAGTACAGCATAAAAAGACGCCAAAAAAAAAAAAATAAAAAAAAATGGCGAACTTGGTTGAACAGATCCTACGATTGGCTTGATGAGCAAAGATATGGTAAGAGTGGGATTGGGATTTCCTTATGGAGTGATTCTTCTGTGGTGTTCTAAATATTTTGAAAGTTTCACATGATTATGTGAGTTTTTTATATTTAAAAATGAATCTCACTACATAATTATAAGGTTAATAAAAAACTTGAGATACATGTCCCTGTTGTTGTTGTAGCCAATAATTTTTCCTAGAAAGGGGAGGTGTATTCAACACAAGAAAACAGAAGTTTGATAGGCGAGCAAACAGGAAAATGGGGTGTGGAGGCCGCGTGGAAAGAGGTGGATCGCAAAACATGGATGCCTGGGCCCTAGCTGTAGCTGCTGCTTATTTAAGTGAAAACGACCTTTTTTAATAGACGCAAATCTCGGAGACACAGATGGAAACAAAGAAATTATTAAAAACCTATAAATTTTTTGAAAATAAGTGCATGTGGTCAGGTTGGCACTGTTGGGCAGACATATGCACATGTCGTCATGGCATGTGTGTTTTGGGAGCTAGCCCTCCCAGGCCTAGCCTCCCACTTCCACTCCCAACTTTGGTAATTCGGCTAAATATATGATCATTCTAAGGCGGTTCATTATCGCGACTTCAATTCCCCCTCTCCTAAGCCTTTGAATTCCCTTGAATCAAAAAAATGAGAAAAATATATATAACCCAACGACCCCTCGGACTGGTTACTGACTACCTCTACCTTAATACCCAATTATTTAATTTATCCCAACAACAAAGTTAATACATACACACATATATGTATATATGAATACACGAAAAATAAAAATTACAAACGGATCTAAATTATTTACCAAAAAAGAGAGAAGTCACCCAAAAAAATTATGAGATGTGACATGTTTATAATAGTCTAAGGTGGGAATGTCAATGATGGTTAGAGGTGATGGATGTGTGTGGAAGGATGTGGTAGGATGGAGGTCACGGCAGTGGATGGAAGTACTGGTGGGTGAATGGTGGTTGGAGGCAACAATTGGTGGATGGAAGGGATGGGTAGAGATAGTGGTCAAAAATGGTAATTGAAGATAGTAGATAAAAGTGTTTTTTAGGTGATGATAGTAATAGGTAGAAATGGTTAAAAGTGCTAAAGAGAGAATAGATAATGAGAAGATATTTACCAAATAAGTGATATATATATATATAGTTCTTGTTTACAAAAAATTAATAAATTTTTAAAATTATTTATTCTTTTTAAAATAAAAATAATTGTCAAATGTATTTTTATTTTTAACTTACAAAACTTTTGAAAATAAAATTAAAAATAATAAATGCAAACGTTACCAGATGGGGCTCAAAGAACAATTTAGCAAAATTTGAAAGCACTTTCTTTTATGGACTTAAAAATACCCATATAATATATATTGGTTGCTGTTGTTGGTCAATGATAAATGTAACTCCTATCCTCCATGTATACGTCCAAACAAAGTAACAAACAAGTTAGTGAAGGTGGTAGTGCCGGGACTCCAAACATTGGGGGCAATTTGATTTGATGGGGTTCATTTAATGAAAAATATTTATATAATATATATATAAAACATATAATAATATTCAAGAAATTCTCAAAAATACCTAAATTTTTGTAAAATTTTAGAAGATAGGACCCTTTAATCTCCCTCTTTCCGCTCCTGTTGGTGGGTATTCGCTTGATTAAAAATAAGTGAATTTTGAAAAGTAAAATAAAAGAAAAGAAATAAAAGAACTATAATTTAGTATGCATTTGTCTAAAATATAAAAATTATATATAAGATATTTTTAAAAATAAAACAGGTTCATTTAAATTAATTGACAATTAGGACGTCAGGCCCTTACTCTTCGAGAGATTAGTGCTATTTGCTAAATATGCTATATATATGTTGTAGAGGTTTAAGATGAGGACCTACGTGTTTAGTCCTCGATGGCCAAGAGTGTCTGCGTGTCTTTAACGTTCGTCTGCACAAAAATGAGGTGAAAAATGTCTTGCCGGTTGCTCAACAGGAGTCCCTCCAACGATCGGATTAGAATATAGTTTAGGGAGAGAGAGAGAGAGAGACAGGAATATTTAGGAGAGAATTTCTCCAAAGTTTTAAGTACGTGGTTGTGAGTACGTACTTTAGCCACTGTTTCTCTGTCTTTTATAGTAAAAAATAGACTTGACCTAACCTGAGTTGTTTGTCTTAACCTGACCCGACTTGTGTCGGGTTGTCCTTTATTTGCTTCCCCACCGCTGAAGCTGAACCCTAATTAATACATGAGTGGAGTGTTACTTTTATCATGACAGTGTCTCCCTACTTGCTCTCAAACCCTGTATGGGCTTTGGTCAACCATTCCTGATGTCCTGACTCTTATGGTTGATAAACTGCTCATGACATGATGGTGGTGGTGTTAGGTCCAGGGGCATGGCCTCTAAGCCCGGCCAGTAATGCCTCGAGATCTGTCCTAGTCGGCCCTTACTAGCCTAGCTGTCCAACTTCGTTTGAGCTTGAGTAGCTGAGCTACTTGAGCTCAGACCACTTTAGTGCTCGACTGCTCTAGGTGCTGAGCTGGTTATTTGTCTTGCTAACGTGGATGCCAGGTCGGCGTGTTGATTGCCTGACCTCCATCGATTGTCCCCATCACCTTACCATTGCTCGACCTGTTGAGCTGCGAGGGAGGTGATGAGACGCTAAAAGTGAATCCAGGTGGTCAGGAAGCTTATTAGACAAGCTTTGGTGACGTGTCATTCTTTTATGGGACGCACCTATTCACGGACAGCTTGGCCTTTACATGTGGCATGTCACTATTGGTCCTCCACCATCCTTTGAACTAACATGCCTCCATGCATTTAATGTGTACGACGTAATGTGTGCCTTGGTATCCAAAACATCATAAACGGTTTTCAATAAATACAAATAATTTGATTTTATGACGTTTGAGTTGAGCTCGACATCATGTGCCAAGCTGCCACAGTGCTTCAATTGAAACTATTCGAGCTTGGCACACTTACAATTTGGAATGATGCTTCATTTCCTTGGCGTTTGAACTGCTCGGGATATGACACTTTGCCCTAGCATTTAATGAGCGCATTTAATGCATGCGACGCATGTCTTCTAAGAGCCGTTCTAGGCACGTCCTTTGGCGGTCCTACTCGAACCCTTTGGGATTCTATATAAAGGGATGGCATTTGAAGCCATTCCCTTCCTTTGCCTCTCCATCATTTCTGCGTCCCCAAAGCTTCCACTTGCGATTTTTGGCAAAACTCCTGCGATGACTCGGGACCTCTATTTTTTAGTTTTCAGTAGGAGTGTTCAAAAAACCGTTGAAACCGTTAAACCAGTTCGAACCGATCCAAATCATATGGTTTGGTTTGATTTTTTTGGTAAACGGTTTGGCTCTGGTTCCAAATAATTAAGAACCGTTTTTTATGGTTCGGTTCCTGGATTAAGTTTTAAAAAATCGTATGAAAGCGAACCAATCCGTCACTTATTAATAATATTTATATTATGTATTATATATAAATAAAAAATTTAAAAATACTATTTAT
>JAULJZ010096967.1:0-12047 GCA_032270985.1 Heliamphora pulchella
TAATAATACCCTAGATGTAGTAGGTGCTCGTATTGTCGAGTTCCTCTCTGATGTTCTCCTTAATGGGTACCTTCTAACAATTCATATACTTCCTCATACGCTACACATTGTAGCGGATCCCCATTTACACTTCTTCAGAATAATTTTCCATGTTCTATGAGAAACCTGATTGATTACATCTTGAGTCAAGCTGCTACTGCCGGGTCTATTGGGAGTGCTTTCTCTCTTAGGTAATCTAGACATGGAGCCCTCCAATCTGCTGTAATTTCATTAAGGGAACATTCATCTCGGATGGTTACTGCCTGGCAGCGTATGTAATCTCCCTATAGTCGAGCATCATCTCTTGACATTTATGGCCAGTAATATCCCTACCTTTAAATCCTTCAATAGAGACTAACGTCAGATTCTCCATGCATTTGCTCGTGAATGTGGCACAGCTTCCACCTTACTTCCTCTTTGTCTATGTACCTTGCTAGCAGTCCTCCCACCGTGCAGTGATATGACTCCTTCAATTAGAGTGAACTGGGTCAGTTTGATCACGAGTAGAGTACCTTGAATGGTCTATAACTGAATGATAATTGGAGATTGCCAATCTTCTGTTGGTTGATTCGAGTATAAACTGAGAAGGGTGGCCAGTTCACTCTTTCTTCTCACTATAATGGTCGGCAAGTCATCAGAGAGCTCCAATTTTGCCCCCAGTGTAGCTAATGTGTCGGGTACTCGATTGGCTGATCTCAGGATATGCTCGAATCTAACTTGCTCTAACTCGAGCTGTTTTTATACCATGGTTCTGTATGCCGCCAGAGCTGTCTCTTTTAGTCCAAATTTGTTAGTCGACTGTTTTACTACTAGACTCGAATCCCCTAGAATTTTTAATCGCCTAACCCCCATTCGTTCTGCTGCTAGCAACCCTATAATGAGTGCTTTGTACTCGATTTCATTGTTCGAGTATTTGAACTATAGTTTGTAGGCTAGATCAATTCTTCTTTCTAACTCCTGATGTATCAAAACCTCTCCTGCCCTGCCTGTGCCCCCTACTACAGCTCTATTGAATTGTAAGATCCATAGTTCATTCGACCTTTCGGTAAACACAGTCCCACATACTTCTCTGGATAACTCTTTGTTGACTGGCTTGATGGCGTATTCGGGGAATTATGCGAGCAGTTCGACTAGTGCCTGGCACTTGATTGCCCTGGACACTATGCATGTTATGTTAAATTTAGCCAATGCTAACATCTATCTGGCTGCTCATCTTGTTAGTGCTGGTTTGCTAAGCAGAAATCTGATCGGGTCACATTTGATCACCACTTTAATTCGATGTGCCAGGAAATATTACCTCAACTTCTATGCTGTGAATAACAGTGTCGGACAGTATCTCTCAAATGGGGTATACCTCTCTTTTGATCCCTTTATCTTTCTACTGATATAATATACCAGTCGCTTAACTCCTTTAAATTCTTGCATAAGCAGGGCTCCAATGGATCTCACTGTAGATGTTAGGTATAGTATGAGTAGCTTTCCAAGCTATGATGCAATCATGGTCTGAGGGGAAGTTAGGGTTTCTTTCAGTTTGTCAAAAGCCCGCTGGTGTTCTCTTGACCATTCAAAATTTGTGTTCCCTTTGAGCAACTCGAAAAAAGAGAAAGTTATCTCTTCCATCGTTGAAATAAATCGACGCAAGTAGGATATCTTCCCCATGAATCCTTTCAATGATTTTTGAGACTAAAGGGTGACATCTCTAGTATAGACTTGTTCTTCTCACTATCAACTTCTATTCTGTGTCGGTGTACTAAAAATCCTAAAAACTTTCCAACTACCACTCCAAACATGCACTTGAGTGGGTTTGTCCTCATCTTGAACTTTCTGTATCTCTTAAATATTGCCTCTAGATCAATCAAATGATCTTGTTGCTTCTCTGATTTAACTACTAGGTCGTCCACATATTCCTCGACTGTTTAGTGTAACATATAATGGAATACTACCACCATAGCCCACTGATATGTTACACAAGCGTTCTTTAATCCGAATGGCATAATAGTATAATAACAGTTTCCTATTAATGTGTGGTATGCTATCTTTTCTACATCACCTAGCGCCATTCTAATCTGATTGTAGCCGCTAAATCCATCCGGGAAAGAGAGCATCTCATGGCCCAAGGTTGCATCTACTATTATGTCAATGTGTGGCAATGATAACTCATCTTTTGGGCAGACCTTGTTAAGATCTCTAAAGTCGACACATATTCGAATCGGCCCATTCTTCTTCTTCACTGGCACTATGTTCGCCAACCAACTTGGGTACTATATAGGCTGTATATACTTTACCTTTTGTAGTTTCTCGATCACTGCTTTAATCTTCCCTTCTAACTCATGGTGGTACATTCGAACTGCCTGCTTTACTAGCCGCACATCTGGGAACACATCCAGATGATGTGTTACATGTTCTTCATCGAGTCCTGTCATTTCCTCATAATTCCACGTAAAGACAACAAAATACCACTGGAGCAGCACGATGAGACCCTGTTTGAGTTCTATTAGTAGCGAGTCATTCACATATACTGACTTAGGCGGTTCCCTCTCTATGCTTAGGTCAATTTCTTTTAGTGGTTCCTGTTGTGGTCGAGGGTCGTCCCGCATGCAATCAGGTGCTTGTTGTAGTAGAACGACTTTAGCAGTCTCACGGTTAGTTTCCTTGAAAGTGGCAACCAACCGTGCACACCTTCACGAGTAGTAGATCAGCTTTCCTCCTTCTTTGACCTTGGCAAGCTTTATGGTGGCACTTGCGTGGGGTCCTTACTCCCACTAGTCGATGTTGTCTCTGTTTTTTCCTTGCCCGAACTACCCCACTTTGGTATCTTTACTACTCATACTCTTTTAATTATTGACTTACTCTCTAAAAGTTCATCAAAGGAAATATCATCATTTAGGTGTGCCTTTCGATAGTGGAATAGTTTTCGAGTTGCTCTTATGGTAATCTCTTTTCCTTGCCATCGACACTTTACACACTGGTGGTAACCAGAGAGTGTTAGGGTTGGTATACTGAAAATCATGTTTTTAGTATTTAATTTTATTTTAATAAAATTAATTTTTTATTTTATAAGAATTTTTATGAGCAATGTATGCATTTTTATTTTCTTAATGTTATTCATAGATGTCTGATATTCTGTATAGTATTTAATCTGGTGTGTAGGGTACGACTTACACACTAAAGATCAATTTTTAGGTTCTTGCAGAATAAAAGTTTTATATTCACAGTTTAGATGAAAATGAGCAAACCATCGGTACGACTGTAGCACAGAGTTTTAGTAGACCTGTCTTAGTTACGGGAAACAGATAATAGTATCGTTTATTGTATCGACTCTCTATGCTAGTACACTTTGTGTGTATTGAACGAGACACATTGGGGTAATTAATATTACTGACTATATAAATTAATTCGCATCCTAAGGTTATTATGAATAGTGCTTATGTTCTTAATCATGAAATAATTATTGATTTGCGTATATTTAATATTTGTTGTTTTGATTCATTAAAGGGTGCGATCTTATATTAGTCTATATTCTTCGGTGAGTTAGATAGTGGTATTATTTATATGGTTAATATTAATTATTGACAGAATTCACGTTTCGAAAGATCGGGATTGACGATACCTTATTTAAGGAAGCTTATAAGTTTTGATCGGGTCAAACCCTACAGGTAGATTTGATTATTGGGCGGTCAAATAAATTAAGCGAAAAGATTTAAAAAATTATAAGATGCCGATTAAATTAAATTATCAATAATTAAATTTAATTAGCGGGTATCAAAATTCTTAACGTGGGGAGAAATGATAAGCATTTAATAACAGGAGCTCAATGCAAAAAAGTCTTGAGATTATGGGGTCAGAGTGCAATTATAGTTCTTTAGTGGTATGAACTGTAATTTAGTGTTTTATGAAAAATGCAGAAACTGCTGTAAGATTTTCATAATTATAGATACCGCTATGAGGTTTGCTTAATTGTGAAAACCGCTGATGGGTGTCTGTGTTTCACTGAAAATCCTACTCATAATTACTCCATAGATCCCTGTTGTAGCCTTATAAATATGCGGGTAGGCTGAATCAGTTTCATAACTTGTCTTTCAAGAATAAAGTTATCTACGTTCCGCCGGTATGAGTTCTTGATAGATTAGAGCCCACACTATATTCAAGATTCACATAAGAAAATACAGTAGAAGGTTTGACAAGAGTTTCAACTCGAAATAAAAAATGTAGTTGAAGATTTGACCGATAAAAAGGTATTCTTCTAAATTAACTTTGGTTGCATGAGTTTTATTTTTGATCGTTCGTCATCAAATGTTTTATCTGCAGCCCGTTTCGGTGTTTGCTCTTCCAGTTAAATTTTTTTGAAAATCGTTTGTAAAAATAATGATCTTGATAGTTTTACCTTCAACAATTGGTATCAGAGCCATTTTGTTTTTTATTTGCAGTTATCGGGGCCAGGTAATTTTAGAACTTTTGCTAACTTTGTTTTACAGGCATTCTAATTCCGATTTTATGATCGTCATTAATTTCATATTTGATTAAATGGTTTTGAATTGTGATTATTTTTTTTAATCACAGAGGTTAACCGTGATAGTTCGAATATGAGCCTTCAGGATATAGGATAGATGTAATAGTTAGTTTTTACTTTTATATATTTGATTAGATTATTTAAAAATATTTTACAAATTTCCAAGAACACGAAGAACGATGGCCGCATCGGTGGTGGTTTCGGATTTTTACAGGCCACGAATCACGGTAAGTTTTTTATTGGCTTTCAATAGCTTTTCTAGTGAGTTTTCTACAGTATTTATGCATTAGGGATAGCAGCAAAAATAAGTCAAAAATAGCAGAAAAAAATCATTAAAAATAGCCTGGTAGCTGCTGGTGGTTCAGCGGCAGTTTTGATGAATTTTTAAGCCGTTTTTAGACTATTTTTTGAGCAATTTTTTAGGCATAAAATAGCAACAAACATACTTTAATATACTATCTAAAAACCAAAAAAAACTGAACCAAAAACAAAAAAAAATAGGCAGCAAAAACAGGCGGCATTCTGGCGACGGTGGCAACGCTGTTTTGGGCTATTTTTGGGCCTTTTTCAAACTATTTTTGAGGTGTTCTTCGAAGCATCATGTGGTTGAATATTTGAGCTATTTTTTCAAAAAAAAAAAATAGGCACGAAAGAAGCACTGCAAAATGCCCAAACAGGGCACTATTTGGGCGGCAACGCTGGTGGGGCGGCGCCAAGCTATTCGGGCAGTTTTTTCGATAGTTTGTCGAACTATTTTCGAGCAAATTTTTTGACAAAAAATTCTATTTTTTGAGAGATTTCTTTTGATATAAAAATCGTCAAAAATAGAGCTCGGATGAGACGGCAAAGCCACCTGAAGTGGGCGGCTAGGCAGCGCCAGTGGCGACAAGGTGGTGGTCGACAGCTTTTCTCTCTCCTGGGACTATTTTGATAGCTTTTTTGAGATATTCGAGACTAATATATGATATACTCGTATATCACATAGTATCAGAGAATCTTGATAAAATCAAAATACAGGAATTAGATACGAAAGAGGATTATTACAGCTTATCTCTTTAAGAAGCTGAAATGCTTCAGCGTTTTACTTAGATCATAAAATCGGGATATGTGCATTTATGTTTATATATATATATGAACTGCATGGGTGATTGCATATCTGTTTTATTTATCCTGTTAATTTAATTAATTGAGAAATTCAGTTTTTATTAAAATATTTTATAATAAAAAATAAAATTAGGTTTTTTTAATTAATTAATTTTAATTAAATAGAAAAATTTTAGATATTTTATTTTTTACAAAATATCACGTTTAAGATGATTTTTCATAAAATCGAATATCTTAGAAAAACGTGAGAATTAATTTTGAATTTTAAATTAATTAAATGAAAAAATATTTAATCGAAATAAATTATTAATTTTCAAAAAATGTGGAACGTGAAATAAAACAAATAAATGCCTTTAACTACTATCTTAACTAAAAAGTTGAAGAAAAACTGTGCATTTATTAAATTTTATTTGTTATGCATTTAAATACGAAAAGACGGTTTGGCGAATTAGAATATTTTGAATAGTGTACACGGAATGATGTTTGATTCTTTCAAATCGTGTGATTTTTAAAATTAATAAATTTATTTTAATTAAAATTTTTTTTATAATTCTCAAGAATATTTTAAAAATCTAAGTGGGAGAGAAAATTTCTTTCACAGATAAATATCGCGGTCTCTATTACTAGTTTGTAGGCGATGCAATTAAACCTTGTGTGTTGGCAGTAGGGCCTTTCTCCCCATGGACAGATTAATTGTGGTATCGTCAATACAAATCTCCTTTAGGGGTAATTCTGGATAATTGTTAGTGTGAATCATTTCTCCATTTAAAGAGTTCATTGCGAAGAAATTGATTTGGAATTAAGTGATGATTAATACTTAGCTATATATATAAGTATCATCTCCATTTGAGTCACTGCTATTATATACTGGATCGAAATTATGTCAGCTATTTAATCTTACTTGGTAGGGTCAGTTGCCTAGATAGTAAAATTAAAAAGAATTACCCCGTCTGGACAAACAATGGATAGTAGACGTCCTCCTATCGAGGCATGCTATTCACAGAATTCTAGGTTGCTGGGGAATTAATTTTAAAATGGTAGATGGATCCAAACGAAAATAAATTTAAAATTTTGCTAATCATAATTAATGGTATTTTAATTATGTAATTCTCAATATTAAAATGGCAGCAACCCATTCGCTTTAATACTCAAAGAAAATAAACTTATAAGACCAAATCTTGTTAACTGAAAATGTAACTTAGATATAACTTTAACTACCAAGGGTATTCCTTCGATACTAGAAAATGTGTTTGTTTTTTAGAAAGGTTCTTCCTCGGGGTCGAAAGGCATAAAAAAAGGTTCAGAAATAGAAAGACACGGTTTCCAGGATAGTTAGTGGGTTACGAACTGGTGTGAAAAAGCCGATAGTCACATTTTTTCACTGCAACCAGACACAGCACTAGAAAAAGCTATGTCAAATGTTTCTCAAAAGGCAAAACAAATAGGGTAATTTATGTTCACTAGTTGTGGAATCATGTTTAGCGGTGTAATCTACCGATACCTGGTGTGTAGATACGGGAGCCACTAATCATGTCTGTAATTTTTTGCTGGGATTCCAGAAAACCAAGCAGCTCAGTGATGGAGAAATTTACCTACACATGGGCAATAATATAAAGGTGGTAGCAGTTGCAGTAGGAGATGTCACTCTATGTTTTAGTAGAGATAGGATACTTCTTCTAAAAGATTGTCTTTACGTACCTTCGATTAGAAGAAATTTAGTTTTAGTCTCGAGCTTAATAAAGGACAAATATTCTATTCATCATGGTGGCTCTATCGTTGTGAAGAAAAATAAATATTTTATTTGTTCTGGTACATTGGTGGATAATCTGTATATTGTATCTCCTATCTCTCCTACACTGCAACTAACTTAAATGAATAACACATCTAATTTACCATATAAGATAAAGTTTCCTTCTTTAATGAACCAAACATTTCTTTGACCCTTATGCTTGGGTCATATTAATCTAAAAATGATAAACAGACTGATAGCAGATGGACCTTTGAGTTCATTAGAAGTGGAGGCACTTCCAATCTGTGAATCTTGCTTAGAGGGTAAGATGACCGAGAGACTCTTTCGGCTAAAGGCTATAGAGCTAAAGAACCGTTGAAACTGGTTCATTCTGATGTGTATGGTCCTATAACAATCCCGGCTAGAGGTGGCTTTGAGTACTTTGTTAGTTTCATTAATGACTACTCAAGGTATGGATATATTTACCTGATTCACCGTAAGTCTGAATGCTTTGAAAAATTCAAAGAATTCAAGGCGGAGGCAGAAAAGCATTTGGGTAAAAGTATCAGGTTACTACGATCCGATCGTGGTGGGAAATACCACTTTGGTGAATTTAAAAACTACTTGTCATCAAAGGGGATTACATCCCAGTTAACTGCACCTAGCACTCCGCAGCAAAATGGTGTAGCAGAAAGAAGGAATAAAACTCTTATCGAGATGGTAAGTTCCGTGATGAGTTATTCAAGTTTATTCGATTTGTTTTGGGCACTCGCTTTGGAGACAGCGGCTTACATTTTGAACTTGGTACCTTCTAAGTTAGTACCTTTTGCTCCCACAGAATTGTGAACTGGGCGTAACCCTAGTCTGAAATGCATTCGATTTTTGGAGTGTCCAAAACATGTGCTGAAAGGGAACGCGGGTAAGTTAGAACTGAGGAGAGAAGTCTATTTTTTTATGGAGTATCACAAGGGAACGAAGGGTGGTCTGTTTTATAATCATAAGGATCAGAAGGTAAATGTTAGCACCAATGCCCGATTATTGGATGAGAATTATATTATGGACCACAAGCCTAATAGCAAAATTATTTTGGAAGAAATGAGAGAAAATACCAATAGAACGGAAGAGGAACCACAAATCACTGATATTCTATTACCTCGCCATAGTGGGAGGATTATCTGGACAAGTGCAAATCAAGAACAGGGTACTGATGCACAAGATTCAGATTCTACATAACGTGTTACTGCTAGTACACAGACACATGTAGTGTCTCGTCGTAGTGAGAGGATTGTTTATCAACCTAATCGGTATATGTTCTTGGGAGATTCTTTTGGCAAGATTCCGATAGAACTAGATACCGAGACCTATAATTATAATGAAGCACTACAAAACAAAGATGTAGATCTTTAGCAAAGGGCTATGAATTCAGAGATAGAATCTATGTATTCCAATCAGGTTTGAAAACTTGTAAAACCACCCAAAAATATAAAATTCATTGGATACAAGTGGATCTATAAGAGGAAAAAAGGAGCAGACGGAAAGGTCGAAACCTTCAAAGCTAGGCTTATTGCTAAAGGGTTTCCACAGAAAGAAGGGATCGATTATAAGAAAATATTTTCGTTGGTAGCCATGCTTAAGTCTATCTGAATTTTTTTATCCATTGTTGCTCATTTCAATTATGATATCTAGAAAATAGATGTCAACATAGTTTTCATTAACGAAAGTCTTGAAGAGTGTATCTGTATAATACAACCAGACAGATTCATTACAAAGGGCCAGGAACATGTGTTGTGTAAGCTCAAGAGATCCATTTATGGACTTAAGAAAGCATCGAGATTTTGGAACACTCGGTTTGATCAAGCCATAAAGTCTTATGGTTTTGATCAAAGTCTAAATGAGTCCTGTGTGTACAAGAAGTATGACGAAAGCGTGGTGATTTTTTTAGTACTTTATGTAGGTGATTTCTTGCTCATCGGAAATGATGTGGGGGCATTATGTACGGTTAAAGTATGGTTATCTGGGCAGTTTGATATGAAGGACTTGGGAGAAGCCAGACACATCCTTGGGATCAAGCTTGTGTGAAATCGAAAACAAAGGATGTTGGGCTTATCACAAGCAAAGTATATCGATGATATCCTTACTCGTTTTAGCATGCAGGATTCTACGAAAAGATTTCTCCCTTTCTGGCATGGAATCACTCTATCCAAGGATAAGTGTCCTAAAACACCTGATGAGATAGAGAAGATAAAGGCGGTTCCATATGCTTCGGTAATATGAAGCCTCATAAATGCTATGTTCTGAACTAAGCCTGACATCTGCTTTTCCGTTGGCATGGTTAGCAGATATCAGTCTAACCCAGGGCAAAAATATTGAACTGCGATAAAGAATATAATCAAGTACCTAGAAAGAATTAAGGATTATATGTTCGTTTACTAGGAAAATAGTCTAGTACCTTTGAGGTACACAGACTAATATTTCCAATCTGACAAGAATTCCTGTAAGTCTACCTCAGGATATGTGTTTACCTTAGGAGGTGGAGTTACAAGTTGGAGGAGTAACAAACAGTCCTACAGTGCTAATTCCACCATGGAGGTCGAGTACGTGGTAGCTTCAGAAGCAGTAAAGGAGGCCGTTTGGCTTAGAAACTTCCTGTTGGATCTAAAGGTGGTCCCTTCAATTTAGTCGGCTATTACATTTTATTTTGACAATAGTAGAGCAGTTACAAACTCGAAAGAACCAAGGGTCCACAAGAAAAGAAAGTACAATGAACGTATACCTGACATAAAAAGTTGTACAGAGAGGTGATGTTGCTGTGACCAAGATTGCATCAGGAGACAACCTTGCAGATTCTTTTACAAAGAGTTTACCGGCTAAGACTTTTGATAGTCATGTAGAGAGCATGGGAGTCAGATGTATGGCAGCATAGTTTTAAGTATAAGTGGGAGATTGTTAGGGTTGGTATACTGAAAATCATATTTTTAGTATTTAATTTTATTTTAATAAAATTAATTTTTTATTTTATAAGAATTTTTATGAGCAATGTATGCATTTTTATTTTCTTAATGTTATGCATGGATAACCGATATTCTATATAGTCTTTAATCTGGTGTGTAGAGTACGGCTTACACACAGAAGATCAGATTTTAGATTCTTGCAGAATATAAGTTTTATATTCATAGTTTATATGAAAATGGACATACCATTGGTACGACTGTAGCACAGAGTTTTAGTAGGTCTGTCTTGGTTACGGAGAGTAGATAATAGCGTCGTCTATTATTTCGGCTCTCTATGCCAGTGCACTTTGTGTATATTAACTGGGACACATTAGGGTAATTAATTTTATACTGACTATATAAATTAATTCACACCTCAAGGTTATTATGAATAGTGTTTATGCTCTTAATCATGAAATAATTATTGATTTACGTATATTTAATATTCGTTGTTTTGATTCGTTATAGGGTGCGATTATATATGGATTTATATTTTCGGTGAGTTGGAAAATAGTATTACTTATATGGTGAATATTAATTATTGACAGAATCCATATCTCAAAAGATCGAGATTGACGATACCCCCTTAAAGAAGCTTATAAGTTTTGACTGGGCGAAACTCTGCAGGTGGATTTGATTATCCAGCGGCCAAATAAGTTAAGAGAAAGGGTTTAAAGAATTATAAGATACCGATTAAATTAAATTATTAGTAATTAAATTTAATTGGCCGGTATCAGGAATCTTAACGTAGGGAGAAATTATAAGCATTTAATAACAGGAGCTCAATGCAAAAAAATCTTGAGATTATGGGTAAGAGTGCAATTATAGTTCTTTAGTGGTGTGAATTGTAATTCAGTGTTTTATAAAAATTGCATAAATCGCTATAAGGTTTTCATAATTACAAATACCGCTGAGGTTTTCTTAATTGCGAAAACCACTAATCGGTGTCTGTGTTTCACGGGAAGTCTTACTCATAATTACTCCACAGGTCCCTGCAGTAGCCCTATAAATATGCAAGTAGGCTGAACTAGTTTCATAACTTTTCTTTCAAGACTAAAGATGTCCAGGTTCTGCCAGTACGAGTTCTTGATAGATTGTAGCCCACACTACATTCAAGTATCGCATAAGGAAATACAGTAGAAGGTCTGACAGGAGCTTCAAGTCGAAATCAGAAACATAGTTGAAGATTTGACAGATAAAAAGGTATTCTTCTAAATTAACTTTGGTTGCCCGGGTTTTATTTTTGATCATTCGTCATCAAAAGTTTTATCTGAAGGCCATTTCGGCGTTTACCCATCCAATTAATTTTTTTTAAAAATTATTTGCAAAAATAGTTGTAAGGTCTGAAAGGCGCGAATGTATGTGATAGTATGGACGAGTGGAGTAATATAATTATGGAAGACCAATAATTAAATGGTTTGGAGCGTTGTAGATTCAAGAGACCGATGGGTATGCGTATGACGTCATGAAGGAGAATGTGATTCAGTGTGTGTAGGTAAATGTCTACCTATGAGACCGTTGACTCATGCTATATACTCAATCTTAGTGGCTCATGGAGTTTAGGTAGTAGTGTAAGTTTCTATGGTTGAAAGACTAGAGTAATGTAGTGCAGATAGTGATACAGTTTTAAGTTGTGGTGGTTAGTTGGCTATAAAGGCATGATCAATTTTGGGGG
>JAULJZ010096978.1:0-12047 GCA_032270985.1 Heliamphora pulchella
AGATTATGGGTCAGAGTGCAATTGTAGTTCTTTAGTGGTGTGAACTGTAATTCAGTGTTTTATGAAAATTACAGAAATCGTTGCATGTCTTTCCATAATTGCAGAAACCTCTAGTAGGTATCTGTGTTCTACTAGAAGTCTAACTCATAATTAGTTCCCAAGTCCCTGCTGTAGCCCTATATATATGCGGGTAGACCGAACCAATTTTTAATGATTTTATATCATTATTATTATGATATTATTTTTTTCTTTCAAGACATAAATATATCGGAGTTTTGCCAGTACGAGTTCTCGGAGGATCGTAACCCACACTACGTTCGAGGATCGCGTAAAGAAATATAGTAGAAGATCTAACTAGAGTTTCAACTTGAAATCAAATCGTAGTTGAAGAATAGATCGACAAAAGGTATTCTTTTAAATTATCTTTGGTTGCACGGGTTTTATTTTGATCGTTTTTCGTCAAAAGTTTTATCTGGAGCCCGTTTCAACGTTTGCCCGTCCAATTAATTTTTTACCGAAAATTATTTTCAAAAATAAAGATCTTAACAGTTTTGTCTGCAACAAAGAAGAAGTTCAAGAAGTTTATGGATGAAAAATAGCTTCGACAATTTGATGGTTCTAAAAGAGGAGAAGTCTATGAGAAAAGAAGTAAACATATACAAACATTTTATCATTCAGTAGTTTTTTATGGGTTGATATTGAAGGAGAAATTGTAATTGTTAAACATACATTTCCTGTTGTTATTGTGTGTGGTGGCTGAATGGCTTGAACGCTTGATCATTTTTTTTATACTTATGGATGAATACTTGTGCTTGAACATTTTTTTATACTTACGGATGAATACTTGTGAGTGTTAAATTCCTTTTGATAACTCATCTATATGTATGAGTATTTGGATTTTGAAAAATCACTTCGCACATATTTAATTTGATGCACAAATTTTAATGAATTCAGAATGTTTCTGAATTAATGTTGCAAATCATCTTCAAATTGTTTATTACAATGTTGATTGAATGCCTAGCTATTATGATTGCATATTATGTTTAAGGCATATCGATAAGAGGAGAACCTTTGTTGGAAATCTTTATAAATGTTTTCTAAAAAATATAGAAATTATTGTAATTATCAAAAAGGGGAGATTGTTACTCAAAGGGCTTTTTATATTGATTTTGATGATTTTCATAATTCATTTTCTAAGAATAAATTAATTTAAAATGATAATATTTTATATTACCAAAATGAAAGTGTTAACACATATTGAACAAATGAGTTGACACATTTAGCCAAAATAATTGGCTCTTCTCTTCAAAAGATTAGAACACTTAAGTATTCTTGAATGAGAATATTTTGTGTTGACCCCAATTGATAATTGAGTCAACACTAAGGCAAAGAATACTTGAAACTATCAAGTGTGTCAACACTTTTGAACAAAATGTATGACACCCTAATTGTTTGATGAAGATGCTTTCAAGTATTAAAGTTAGTGTCGACACAAATAGATTTTGTGTCAACACAAAAGAGTCGAAGCTCTCATTACTCAAAAAAGAGTCGACACAAACTGAATTTGTGTCGACATAAAAGTGGTTCCTCACTTTTTTTTTCTGGAACTTTGGGTCGACACAAATGGAACATGAGTCAACACAAAAGTATGGAACTCACTTGCAGTATTTGGGTGTCGACACAAATTGAAGAAGAGTCGACACAAAAGTCCCGAGCCCGCCTAAAGAAATTTGGCATTAACACCAAAGTCCAAATGAGTCGACAAAAATATTCTAAGGGTTCTTGCATAATTTTAGTGTCGACACCAAAGGTAAAATGAGTTGACACAAATTGCCCTCTTCGAAAATCTGAAGAACCATTGAGTCGACACCAAATCCAAAAGTGTCGACACCATTGTGTTGGTGAGAAAGTTTGTAAAAATTGTGTCGACCCCTCCGAAGATTAGTGTCAACCTAACCACTTGATGTACCATGCCCTAGACATTTCGCGACTGACTTCGACGGTTGAATTTTTGGCATTAAATGCTCCCACCTACCTCTAACGGTCATGAATGCTCAAGAGCTTATATAAAGAGTTACTCCTCAATATTTAAAAAATCTAGAGACTTATAATCACTGTTATATTGCTTGATTCAATCTCAAAATCTTCAAGCTCTCATTTATTGTTGTAGCTCTAGTTTTTGTACCTCATCTCTCTTTACCTTTTCGTTTATTATTAATTAATTTCTATAAAGAGAGTGAGTGATCCTCATTTAATCACTTCATTTATTGTATTCAAGGGTGAGTTACCCTTTATCCTTTGAATGAGTGAATAAATCTCATCAAAGAAGAGTTCAAGAGTGATTAGAAAAAAATAGGGGATTGTTTTCATTAGATCATCTTGAAGCAGTTGTTTGGCCTTTGAATGTACTCATAAACATTCGTATACTCAAGGGTAGTCTTGAGGTTGTAAGGTTTTGAATGCTCCCGTGAAGCATCTCACATAGTAAAAATTCTCAAGGGGAGACTTGAGGAGTGGACGTAGGCTTGGTAGAAGCTGAACAACTATAAATTCTTGGTGTCTGGTTCCTTCTCTCTATCCCTAACCTCTTTAATATATTTTTTTTCTTTAATCTTTGATTATCTTACTATATTTATTTGCAATATTAAAAGATTTTCAAAAAGGTTTTAAAAATTATTATTAATTTTTTAAGACCCAATTCACCCCCTTCTTGGGTTGCTTAGAACTAACACTATTCCTTCGCCACTCTGACTCGGGAATGTTACTTTTGGCCATTACTCTTAGAGATGGGATTTCAACTTCTATAGGAAGAAATGCCTCCATTTTGTAAACTAAAGCATACAGCATTGCTCTAGTAGAAGTTCTAATTGATGTTTGGTATCCCCAAAGCGCAAATGGCTACTTTTTCGGCTAATCCTTGCTTCCCTCTATCGTTTTCTGTAGGATCTTCTTCACAATTTTATTTGCAAACTTCCACGGTTCCATTGGTTTATAGTCTGTATGGAAAAGACTTATGGCTGACGATCCGATATTCTTCTAAGAGTTCTAGATCCTCTTCTTCAAAGTGGGAGCCATTGTCGAAAATTTTCTCAAGTGGGACCCCGTACCGACAAATGAGATTTCCCTTGATGAATCTAGCTACTTGGAAGGCCTTCAGGATTGAGTAAGTGGCAGTTTCGACCCACTTCGTGAAGTAATCAATTGCTATAAGAATAAACTCATGCCCATTCGATGCGTTGGGTGTAACCTTCCCTATCACGTCGATTTCCTAAACTAAGAACGACCATGGCGAGGTCATGTTATAAAGTTGAGACGGTGGTACATGCATGAGGTTTGTGTGGATTTGGCCTTTTTGGCATCTTCGGACGAACTGGTGGCAGTCTGTTTCCATTATCATCCGAAAATACCCTTGGCTTAAGATCTTCTTGGCCAGCATCATCCCACTCATGTGTGGTCTACAAACTCCTCTATGAACCTCTCTCATCAACTCGCATCCCTCTTTTATGTCAACACAAAGTTTATTGACTCCCAGATATCCCCTTTTGTATAGTCTCCCTCTGTAGATCAGAAATTATGCGGTGAATCTTTTGATAGATCTCTAATCCTTTTTGTTGGCTCGGTTAGGATACCCTCCCTTCTCAATGAAATTTCAGATGTCATGATACCATGGTAGCTCATCATTGACCTCTTGGGTAACGACGATGTTGCTAATTACAGGTGTGTCTCTCTGTTGAATCTTCAAATGTCTCATCCTTATCCTAGGTGACATGTTTATCATTTATGCCAAAGTAGCCAAGGCGTCGGCGAACTTATTCTGTAGTCTCAAGACATGGGTGAATACTACGTTATCAAAATAGGGGATCATCTGCTCGAGTTCTCAGTGGTACTAGATCAACTTTTCTTCTTTAAGATTTTATTCTCCTTTTGCTTGAGAGACGACTAAAGCTGAGTCTCTTATAATTTCTAACTTTCTTGCCCTTAGTTTCAAGGCTGCTTCCAATCCAGCAAACCAAGCTTCGTACTCGGCTTGGTTGTTAGTGACCTCAAAACTTAACTTAAAAGCCAAACGGATATGGGAGTCATCGGGGATGATGAGCAGTATCCCTATCCCGTATCTATATTGGTTTGAAGCTCCATCGAAAAACAAGGTCCACAGATCCTTCTCAATCTTCAACACTTGTTCGTCGAGAAACTCAAACTCCGATTCTTCATCTCCTTCAATAGGATGTTTGGCCAAAAATTCCGCGACGACGTACTGCAAGTCGAATTCAACTAACATAAGCAACCAATGAGCTAACTTTCCTGTCAATGCTGGCTTCTCGAAGAGGTATTTGAGCGGGTCCATCATTGAGATTAGAACAACCCGGTATACTAACATGTAATGCCGTAACTTTCTTGATGCCCAGAATAGCGCCCAACAGGTATATACCGTTGTCCGCATTCGGTCATCTTCTTACTCAAGTAATAGACAACTCTTTCTTCTTTGGCTACATCTTCTTGTGCAAGCATACACCCCATTGCCAAATCAGTCACTAATAGGTACAGTATTAGAGGATTGCCGGGTTTTGGTGGTCATAAAACTAGAGGATTTTATAAATAGTTTCGTATGGCATCGAAGGCATCTTGACATTGTAGATACCACTGAAACTTGGTCCCTTTCTTTAAAAGCAGGAATAGAGCTTCACAGGTAGTGGTTAGCTTAGAAATAAATCGGTTGATGAACTGAATTTTTCCTAAGAAACTCCTTACATCCTCTCGGTCCTTGGAAAGGGCATTTCGAGGATGACTTTGATCTTTGACGGGTCTACCTCTATACCTCGTTGTATGATCATAAATCTGAGCATCTTCCCCGCTATAACTCCGAATGCACACTTTTGTGGATTCAAGCACATTTTGTACTTTCTGATCCGCTCAAAGATCTTCCTTAGTGCAACAACGTGCCCTTTTCGGGTTTCGGACTTCACGATTATGTCATCCACATATACCTCTACTTCTTGGTGTATCATGTTGTGCAGTAACGTAATTGCAACCCTTTGGTGGGTTGCTCTCGCATTTTTCAACCCGAACCGCATAACCCTATAACAATAGGCCCCCCAAGGTGTCGTGAAGGTAGTCTTCTCTTGGTCTTTCGGAGCCATAAAAAATCTTATTACACCCTGGGAATCCATCCATGAAAGACAAGAGCGCATTCTTGGCGGTGTTGTCTACCAATATGTCTATGTGGGGAAGAGGGAAATCGTCCTTAGGATTAGCCCTATTGAGATCTTTGAAGTCGACACACACTCGAATCCTTCAATCTTTCTTCGGAACTGGGATGATGTTGGCAACCCATTTTGGATGCTCTGTAACCATGAGAAATATAACATCTATCTGTTTGGTAACCTCCTCCTTAATCTTGAGTGCCCAATCTAGCTTGATCCTTCTGAGCTTTTGCTTGACAGGCTTGGCATCGGGGTAAAGGGGGACTTGGTGTTGTACGATGTCAGGGTCTATGCCAAGCATATCCTCATAGGACCACGCAAAAATATCTTTAAATTCTTTTAATAAAAAGATTAATTGTTCTTGTTCCTCTAAAGACAGCGTAGAACCAACCTAAACAATTTGTGGATCTTTTTCATTATTAAAATTTATTAAAACATTTTTCTTTAATTATAGGTTTAGCTCGCATTTTTTCTTCCTTTTCAATTAAAAGTTTTAGTTCTTGGGGGATATCTTCCTCGAATTCATTAAATTTTTTGAAATCAGGACAAAATCTTTGAGACACAGCAAAGTAAGCAAAATTCGGTTTCATTTTATTGATATCAAGAGGAGTTACAACCTGAGACTCAAGACAAAAGGGGTTCGGGGTGCCAACAGATGCATTTCCGGCGGACTCGTTGTTACAAACATTGTTCACAGATTTGATGAAAACAAGTTCAACAGACTCGGACTCTAACTCACTTGTTACATCCTGCATAAGAAAAGACTTAAAAGACTAAATCTTTTTCATTTTAACAGCATCCATGAAAAATGCGGTGTAATCCATAGACGCATCAGCTTTCATCATCACCATGTCCTTATCTTCATCATTGCCTATACACACTCGGGCCATCTCTTCATTGAAGAAAAAACTCAGATCTCCTTCCTCTCAATGAAGTAACTAGTTTGTCGGCACTTTCTCAGTGAATCCCAGCTTCCATATTTTTGCTTTTTCCTCACCATCAGACAGTTAATGGCCGAAAAAGATCTCCAATGTAACACCCCGCTCCCGCAAGGCACCAAACTCGAACAAAGGGATGTGATCCCGCCTTAAACCGACGGCCAAAGAGAAAGACAAGGGATAAAGGTATTAAGAGACCAAACAAGAACTTCTAAGCAACCACAACGCCTTAATGTCAAAAGAGATATACATGAGTCACTAGGAATTTTCCATCCCAAGGGCATACATTACTTCTAAAATATCAAAAAAAAAACCTTCAGGGTCTTATACATGAAGCTTTGCCAAAGCTAAAAACTAAACAAAAGAAAACTAAACCAAAACAACTCGATGACGCCAGTGGTAGACCAACTCCTAGCCATTCCTAGTATTTGCAACCACAGAGGTTATAGGAGAGCGCACTTAGCTTTATCATGAACAGAAAAGACAGTTACTTAGTTAAGGATAACTAAAAACTCTTTTTAAAAATAGTTCATCACATTTTCTACGAAAATATAGAAACTGATGCATTTTTTTGAACATGAAAATATCACAAATTATACAGAACTTTTTTAGTATTGCAAACAGAAATATGTTCTTGGCTTAACCGCCACAAATTTAAAATGCATGACCACTTTCTCAAATCTATACTCAAACCCCAACATGTCCAAGTAGTCATCAACCTCACGACCGGGAGTTTCGACGGTACCATAACCTCAATTCGCAATGCACGGATAGCAATATTATGTAATGAGGGCCACTCTCCACCAAGCACGAGTGGTATGTGCTAAAACCCGGGACTCAGCCCAAAAGCCTTTCAGGTAAAAACTCCCGCTCAATGGGAAACCTCCCCCATAGGGACAAACAACACCCATAGTTGGGTAACCTCCCTCATAACGGGATATAAAGGGCCAAAAACCCTTGTAACTTGGCACTTTGGAACAACCACACAACATTAACCATACTTTCATAGTAACATCATGGTAGCTCAAAATATCATGGATAGCACACTTGAATTAAAAACATCATGACTTTTGAAAACAACAGGTTCATACGATCGTCAAACTGGTCATAATTCAAAACTTACGCTTTAAAGCATTTTCATGCATAATTTACATAAACTCAAGTTCAATATAATGGCTAAGCACTATCATCTTATCTTATATGCATACGAACCGAGCCTTTGTCAACGAGCTAAGCTTGCTCCTCGGGTAACAAAACTTTCATACCTAGCAAGCAAACATGACTTAACCGTCAACACAGAGTTCTACCCCTCTTAAAACCTGAAGAACTAAAATGATTCTGACTATTGAATGTTTTCTTGATTTTTAGGGACCATGGTTACTTTTATTTTAGGTTTAAGGGGTACTACGCACTTGCCCATTCCTTCACTTGTTTAAGGATTTAACTTAACCATTTATTACTCTCTCCCAATCATTAAAATTTAAAGTACCGCAACATCATGAGATACTTAGACTTGGAATTGGATTATGATTTTTGGTGATAATTTAGATTAAAATATTACCTACAACTTTTATGTTCAACACCAAAGCCAAAACCTAAGGTAAATGGGGGAAAACTTGATGGAAACAAAAATGGTTCAGCACTTGCTCAGAGAATTGGTCAGAAAAGTGTCTTTGTTGGTCTCGATTTAGGGGTATCATCTAAAGTCCAAATGAGCCCATTTTTGTATATGCTCTAGTTCACCATGTCCCCTACAAGTTTCATGTTTAGAGCTAAGGGTAGTTGTTTGGAAAAAGTTAAGACTTTTTAGCCATTTTAGAAAATAGGGTCGGTCAGCTGCAAAAACTCACCCGAGCCGATTTTAGAAAGAAGGTTTGAAACGATTTTGGAGAATCATCCTGAGGCTTTAAGGTCTAATTTGTGGGCAGCAAGTACTTCAATATGTTAGCTACAAAGTTCATGAAGACCACTTGTGGAATAGATCACTAAAAATAGGGATTTTAGGCTACACAAAAATATGTGACAGAAGTTTTCCTTGAGGGCTGAAACTCAGCAGAGACTTTTGAAGGGGTTTTGACATATCAAAACTCAATCGTTTGTGCCCATTTTTGGTGGGTAGATAGATATAAATATTGCCTACAACTTTCATGTTTTGGCTAAAACTGAGATCTCATTTTAAATTAGGGTTTTTAGGTTTTCATTATTAACTGGTATGAAACTCAACAAATGCTTAGATCCATTTTCTACATTGCGTTATGGCGTTCTAAAGTTTAGGGCAGAAACATCTATGTTCTCAAAAATCAAGTCTTTTAGGGTTTTAAGTCTTCTACTTATGTCATGTCAAGTTTTTGTTTAATTTCTTTGCATGCTTGTATTTTTGACATTATTACCAAGGCTCCAGCACATTTATAGGTCATCAGACTCAAAGATAACAACATACAACAACATCTCATATCCCCCATAAATATAATAGTCCCAAATCTCCAACTACGACGCCTTTTCGGTTTGATTTCGGTTCTCGATTCTTAGAATGTTTAAAGGGATGTGTTGAGGAATATTTTAAGGGATATTAAACATAAGGTTTAGAGATTTTATTTACTTATTTGAGGATTCAAGGGATGGTGGGATGGAAGGACTTAGTTTTAGAAAAACTCATCTCCTTGATTTCTCCTTCATTTCTTCATTTTTTCTTTTCTTTTCCCTCTTTTCTCTCTCAAACTTGTGGAACACCCCAAGAACACTCAAAAATAATGGAAATCTAGTCTCTCACCTCACTTAGACGAAAACAATGAAGGGGAGGAGTAGTGTTTGGCTTGGTTTATAAAGGAAAAGCTTAAGGGGACAAAATGATCACACTTTTAGTCCTTTTTCTTCTCCTTCACATGGGTGATGTGATTTGACACAAGTTTGGAGAGAGATATATCAGATTTGGGGTGAGGGATTACTGCTAGGGTCAGTATGGGGGGACAAAAATCTAACCCCACATTAATCAAGGGGTTTTGCATTGGTTTGCATGCCCTTTTATGCAAGAAAATGCTTTAAAAGTCAATTTGATGTATCTTTTTGGTATCTTTTCCTACTGAGACCTATTATTTTAGTATGTTTATGAGAAATATAGTATTCCCATGTATTATCATAGTTTACATAGCAATTTATTAAATAGATGTAATCTTTTAAGTTAAATTAAGCTATTTTGGCAATATCTAACTTTTTGACTTATTTTGTTGTGCATGAACTTTAATAGTGATTTGTTTGCTTTTGTTAACCTATAACACCATATTATTGTATATATTACTTGTTCAACAAGTATTGGATCATCGAAATGCTTAACTTAATACCTTTCTTATCATTTTAAGCTAAAAAGAAAGCAAAAAGTCACTTTTTGATACTCTTCCCAAGGTGGTCAGCCAATAAGGGGTATTTTTTATCATTGTTGATATTATTTTGTCCTTTGTTACTTAATTGTACTTAAATAATTGATTTAGGGTATCCATGTGTCAAAATTTGAGTTTTTTAAGACTTTTCAAGTTTAACTATTGTCTTAAACGACTTGGACTTATAACTTTGACTTCTCATCCTCAATATTAGGGTTTTAATATGTTCTTGTGTATTTCCCTTTCTATTCCTGGCCTCATGCTCGAAAAAGTTAAATGATCGGGCCAATTCTTCTTACCAAACTTAGGTTTGAGATTTTGTTTCTTTTGAGATGTTCTTTCTTTTCTATTCGTCTTCCTGAGTTTGGGTTATTACAATCTACCATCCGTTAAGAAATTTCTTCCTTGAAATTTTTATACCTTGCTCGGAGACACGTGGATATTTTTCATGATAAGGCTTTAAAGCCACAGCCACAGTTCAAACTAATAGTTTCTAACACACGACTCCATACAACAATTCAAAATGCCATTAAAGGCTAACACTAACCCTTAAAAGAAACTACAACTCAAAGCCTTTGAAGACCAACCCTCACCCTTACCGAGCTTCGCACAATACCTTTGTAGGACTTACACGCACACCCTTACCGGGCAAAATTCTTTTGGATTAATCATACCCTTCCATGGTAGTATCTTTAAGAATACGCGGTCCCCCACTACAAACTCCAGGTCACATATTTGATTATCTGCACAACTCTTCTGTCTGTCTTACGATTGCTTTAATCTCTCTTATATCAACTTAATCTTATCAGTGGTAATTTGAACTATCTGGGGTCCAAACAACTTCCTCTCTCCAACTTCTTTTCGACAAATTGGATTTCAACATTTCCTACCGTACAACGCTTTGTGAGGGGCCATCCCTATAGTTGACTCAAAACTATTGTTATATGCGAACTCAATCAACAATAAATGTTCCTCCCAGCTTCCAGCAAAGTCTAAAATGCATGCTCTAAGCATATCTTCTAAGGTCTGAATTGTTCTCTCCGAATGACCGTCAGTCTGTAGATGGAAAGCCGTGCTAAACTTTAATGTAGTCCCCAATGCTTCTTGTAAGCTTGGCCAAAACCAGGACGTAAAACGTGGGTTGCTGTCCGATACTATAGAAACTGGTACTTCGTGTAGCCTAACGATCTCATCGATATGAAGCCGTGCAAACCAATATGCAGAATATGTCATCTTTATTGGTAGGTAGTGAGCTGACTTCGTAAACCTTTCCACAATTATCCGAATAGCATCACTCCCCTTAGATGTTCGAGGGAGTACGGTTACGAAATCCATGGTATTATGTTCCCACCTCCACTCGGGTACTAGTAACAGTTGTAATAATCATGTCGGCTTCTGGTGTTCAATCTTAACTTACTGGCATACTAAACATCTTGTCATAAAATTCTCTACGTCCTTCTTCATCTTACTTCACCAATATATTTCCTTTAAGTCTTTATACAACTTTGTACTTCCCGGGTGCATGGTGGATGTTGAGTTATGCGCTTCATCTAAGACTTGCCTCCTCAATTCCCCATTATTGGGCACATACTATCTGTGACCGAACCACAACGCGTTATTTCAAATTTCAAATTCTGTCTTCCCTTTAGCCGCTGTTTTTTCCCTTATCTTGACCACTTATTTATCCGCCAAATTGAGCTGCACGAATTTGATCTAAAGAAGTTAGTTTTACGGTCAGAGTTGCTAATAGGCCTCCATTCATTCCTATGACAAGATGGGTTCTAAGCGTTCGCATTTCAGAAAATGTACCAACTCGTACTGCTCGTAGATGTGCTATATTTTTCCCAATGGTTTTTGACTTAGGGCATCAGTCACTACGTTAGCCTTCCTCGGATGATAGTGAATCGTGCAGTCATAATCCTTAATTAACTCCATCCATCTCCTTTACCTTAATTTCAGCTCTTTTTGGATGAAAATATACTTCAAGCTTTGATGGTCCATAAAGATCTCACAAGGAGCGTCGTACAATTAATATCTCCATATCTTGAGTGTGAAAATGATTGCAGCTAACTCTAGACCGTGGGTAGGGTAATTCTTCTCATGAGGTTTTAATTGTCATACGCATAGGCGATAACCTTCCCATGTGGCACTAAAACGCTATTGGGAATGTATACTGAAAAGTTATGCTTTTTATGTATTTTATTCTGGATCCCTGATACATTAATAAGGAACATTTGAGATGGTTTTGTATTTACGATTTCATACTTATATGTGTGATATATGAATGCATAGTCTGTATATTCTATCCAGTAGTTAACTTGGTGCGTGCTGCACGGAAGATCGGGTCAAAAGTTCTGACATATTATACAGGTAGGCTCACAATCGCAATAGAACCAGACATTCCATTGGTACGATTGCAGTACATCGTTATAGTAGCTGGTCTTGGCTAGGTCGAATGGATCGAATTCAAATTTTGAGAATTCGATGTTCGAGCTCGATGTGTTAGTACACTTGGAGTGTATTGAGCGGGATCA
>JAULJZ010096999.1:2040-12046 GCA_032270985.1 Heliamphora pulchella
AACTTGGTATTCTTCTCCTCTCTCTCTCTCTCTCTCTCTCTCTCTCTCTCTCTCTCTCTCGATTTCCCATGGATTAGCCTCTTTAAATAAATCAAAAGTTTTCACATCGCTGGTCCCAGTTGATTAGAATTTTACATAACTCAGTGAGTTAAAAACCTTAATTTTTTTTTCCAATCAAGCATTTAAGTTTGACCCTTTAGAAGACAAGTTGACATATACTGAATTCAGATTATATTAACAAAACCCTAATTTAACCGGAAGAAACAGGGAGTGTAGTTATTCATAAAATTGCAATAACGCGGCAAAAAAGAAAGAGGTGAGCAAACAAAATAAGAGATTTTATTTTGTTTTTGATTTCTTGAGATTGGAGGGCAGTGCGATCTATAGTTTAACTTTCGTTGAAACTGTACACTGCCGATCGTGGCTGGATGAAGTTTCAAGAAACAGTGAAAGTTAACAGACACTGCCTGAGCCTCACTTTTTCAATTCCATGTCTTCTACTTTGGTGCTTAAGGCTAACAAGCGATAGGATTTTAGGGCTTCTATTTTATCTTGAAGGGCATAGGCCTTAGGCTACTTAACAAGTCAAGCCTTTGGCCCAACAATTTGGGATCAACTTCATAGATTGAATTTTGTACCTGTATAGGCTGTTTGGTGGTCACAATTTCAAAGAAGTGTATATTTGCTGAGAAATAATTTAAATTCCTGATTGGCTACTTAGTTTTTTTTTGGCTTTTTATTAGAAGGCAAAAAAGCTAACTTGGTTTGTCTTGCAAAAAAAAAAGGCTAAAAAGTAAAAAAGTAAAAAGTTAAATCAAAACATTGATTTTTAGAATATTCCATTGAAACTCTCACCACTTTTAAAATAGAATAATACGCTTCATTTATAAGTTATTTACTACAATTATCAACTATATAGAAGGGCAAAACTGTTCAATTTGAAGAAAAAAATAGTTAACTTTTTGCCCAAATAATTTACTTAAAAAAACTAATTTAAAAGCTAATTTATCAAACAACTTATTTTGAATCAAGTTTATCTTTTTGACTAATAACGTAAAAAAGCAAAAAAAAAAAACTAGTTATTATGCTAGTTTCCTATCTGCCAGGCTGTCAAAGTATTTTTCTATATTGAGAGAATGACAACATTATTTGGATACAATTAATTTCAATTGAACAGTGCTATAATAATAACCAATTCCAATACTTTATATTTCAAATTAGGAAAATTGTAATGTTAGTGTTTGAAATTTGAATACGCATCTAAATCCAATTTTTTTTATTTGTTATGTACAAAAAAAACTTTAGGCTACTAAACTTCCAAATATCAAAAGCGATAGGTCCTGAAATGGTGCAAAAAAATGATTTCCAATCAAAGTCCAGTTGTATTCACAAAATTAGATTATCCCAATAGGGATGTTAACCCAAAAAAAAAATATTCCGAACACGAAGACAAATGAGGTGGGTTGAAAGATAGGTCAAGGACTTGGGTAGAACACGAAACAATTAATATGCACATATATTCAGTCAGTTGTACTGTTGGTGACACACAATAACCTAAGTTATTTGAGCAAATATTCATTTTTTTTAATACATATTTTTTCTTTTCTAAGGTTAATATTGTTTGCAAGATTTCATAGAGTATTTCATATATAATATGAGAGTTTATGCATGTATAATTTTATACTAAATTCGAATTATTAAATATGCTTTATAGGTGAATATCCAATTAAAATGTCAAAACACATATACCCTTTCTTTGGGACATGTGTTATAGAATCGAGGGGGGCTTCAAAAGTGAATCCATTCAACCCAGATGTAGGACACCGATTCGCATTGTGATTTCATATTCAGTTCTCATTTCTAGTTCTAATCCTCTGAGAGTTTATAAATTTCCAATGTTCGACACAGGGTATAAAATCTAGGTAACATAGCTTCTTTCTAGATCAAGGGGAATGATCCACTTAAGGAAAGATTAGAATTCTCATTGCAGGTGAACTAAAGAAACTGAAAAGGGTCCCAGGAATTGGTTTCCTCCAACAAAGAGTACAAGTAAGTCACTGAGTGTAAAACCAATGTCGACAAACCACAAAGTACTTGAGAAGCACTGGTTATCTGAAACGACCGTATCTCCGAGGAAGCAAATGTTGCCGGCCAAGTTATTTCCATCCAATACCAAAAAACTGCAAGTTGGTACGTTGACCGGTAGAATCTAGAATAGTTCTATCAAGACAATTTGCTTACGAGATTATAAGAGCTCAATTAGAGAAATGTAAGGTCGCCCCAAAATTGTTGGAGATGGTACAAAGAGCTTGGAAAGAGACCCCAACAAGGTTGGGGGCATTTTCAAAACAACGACATTGAAAGAAATACCACCAACTCTGAGGTCTGAACAATTTGACAAATTATCTTAAAGTCCTCCTTGGATAGCATTGTTGGTGAAATTGAGACTTGGGAGTCGAAATAAAGAGCCAAGGTCTCAGAGAGTGCTGCCTTGGAAGCGGTTGTCTTGAAGGTGGATGAACCTGAGGAAGGTCAGGTTGCCAGTGGAAGGTGGGACGGGCCCAGCGAGGCCTTGAGAGCACATGTCCAAAACCACAACTCTTCGATGTTGGCGGCCACATGTGATAAGGTGCCAATCACACAGGGAGAGAATCATTCCATCAGACCAGGGATCTAAGCAGATCCTCAATTATAAGAGATCTTTTAATGCTAGAAGAGCTAGTCAATTTGTTTCATTTGTAAATATACAGGCAACAACTTTGGCAGTTGAGTAAAAATTAGAAACCATCAAGGTTACTATAGGACTCATCTGCGTAAGAGGGATGGTTCTAAAAACAGATGACACCACTGCAATAATCAACTTGTATAGTTGGAGTGACCAATCAAATGAAGTATCGAGTCAATTACTTACCCGAAAAAAGTAGCCTCTACTCCACCACCATCTCCATTTGCAAGAGTTTCGTGTTTTCCAGCACTTCAAATACAGTTGGTCTAATACTTCAAGTCTATAAGCCTACGCATTTTTGCGCCATTACTTCACATTTACCAGTACAAGACTAAAATGAACTCAGTTGCTGTTTCAAACAACTCAATATACAAGAAATTACATGAATGTAACCAATGGATTTCTCATTTCTAGCATCTAAAATAATCAAGTTGTAGAACTAATCAACTAGAAATCTAGAACCTTAAAACTGTAATCCACTAGAACAATCTGCACTAATCATAGGTGGCACCACATGTATTCATGTAGGGTCAATTGAACCCACTAATTATGAAAGAAAATTCGGTTATGTATTATATTTAAGATAATTCTGGACAACTATGCATTCGATGAAAGAAAATTCGGTTATGTATTATATTTTAGATACTTTGTTTGAATTATTACAAGGCATTTTCACTTTCCAACAACATTGTTTTGTGTAGATGAGGTTCGATTTGTTTGTTTGTATATAATTATCTAATATTTCAAGAATTTCAACTCATTTTTATAATCATAATTCCAAGGCGTTGGATTAGTTTTCCCATTAAAAATTAACATTTCAGGAAAAAAAATGAATAAGCTAAAATACAAGATTCATCACCTTCCCAAGTAATAGCTGATTCAAATTAAATTTATATCAGTACACATTAAAGTCTATTACTTAGCTTAAGCTTCTAACTGAACCCATTGAAGAAATTCTTGAAACCATCTCAACCAAATAAAAACACTGGCAATCAATGAGGAAGATATGGCTAGAAAAATAAGATATATTGTAGTGCAATTAAGCACTACCAATATTGAATGTTGGAACAGCAAAAGAAAGGCCGGACATCGATATACAGACAAACTCAGATAGCTAGCTATTATTCATGACTTCAACTAGAAAACAGGGACTCGTCAATTTCGATCTTAACCTTCTCGCCGTCGTCAAAACGGTCCTTCTTGGGCGGCGAGGGAGGGACCGGAGCTCTCGGAGGTCCTCTCCCCTTCTTCTTGTTCCTAGGCCTCGCCTATACATACAAATTGTAAACATAGAAATAAAGCATGCACATAATTTGGTTCAGAAACCCCTAAATTGACCAAGTAAACAGAACCCAGAGAGAGGAATTCAAGAAACTTACATTCCCAAAGGAGTGGTTGAAGCGCTTCCCTTTGGCAGTCTTCTTGTCCCCTCTGCCACAGTAAACTGATACCCAACAAATTAAATTAGAAAAATACTTGTAACACAGACATGTATGGACACAATTATAAGTATATATACATACACAGAAACATGACACTGTATATAAATATATTTTGAAGAAAAAATACTTAGAACACAGAAAGTTTAATCACAAAAATCACAAAAACTGTACTAACACTTGTGTATTAAAATCCAATGGTTAGAATACTGAGATTGATCTGTGATTGATTTTGTGTCCGTAGTATTACCGATTAAATTAACATTGGAGCAAGAAAAAACATGTACGGACACAATTATGCACATATATATATATAAACAGACGTAAAATTGTATGTAAATATATTATGAATACCCAATGGCAGTGATGGAGATGTAGCAGAGTTTGAGAATGAAACGGTAGGGTTTGGGAGTGAGACACCAAAAAAAGTATCTGATCGGAAGAAGGAACGCGAGGGGTGCAGAGAGAGGGGTTTGGAGGCCATTGGAAGTGCTCCGACGAGCAGCGGCGCCATGATATTTTGCGATCAGAAGAGGATAAGAAACGCAGGGCCGAAGTTCCCGACCTACATACATTCACGCGAGTTAAATATGCGCTCTATTTCGAAACGCAGCGTTTAGAGAAGCCTAGAGATATATTGTGAAGGGACATGCTTTTTCCTTTTACAGCTGTGTTATATGCATAGGCAGATGATGGATCAAACACAAATGTAAAATAAATATTAAAATTGAGTACTCAAAATTTATTATCAGGTTAAAACTTTGAGTACTCAGAGTTTATTGTCAATAAACTCTGAGTAGTCAAAGTTTTAATTTTTATTTTACATTTGTATTTGATCGGTAATTGGTGTATGTTATGTGTATGAGTATCTTTTTTCTTCCTTTTATTGTTTGGGAAACAAATGAGAAATTTACGCAGATCTCACGTTGTGTTGCACGATTGGAATTTAGAGGGAGAATGAAAATTTGATTTTTAATTTTTATATTTCATTTGTTAGGAATGAACTAAACCAGAAAAGTAATTCTTAATTACTTGTCTAATTAAAAAAATAAAAATTATATTCTCAAATTGAATTGATCAGAACACCAGATCTTAAAAAGGAAAAAGATAAAAACTAAGTAATAATCTGATCTCTACTCTCTTCCATGATAGTCTTATATTTTAGGATTAGTTTTGCTTAGTTGGGTCGGGCATTAAGAACCAAAATTGATATCACATATGTCCTTTTTGGTTTATAGGTCGCAATTCATTGTACCAAGAGCAACAGTTTCACCCTCTCAAGAACAGAATTCTACCATTTTGATATGTCAGTCAAACAACCTAAATGGAACGAGATTAATTGGATCAATAAATACACTATTATACCTCGTATTCAATACTCCCAGGGTTGGTTCCTTGAATTCTTGTAAATACGACAATTTCTCATTGACTAAAAAAATCCTAAATAAGATCTCTGAATTAATTCGTCCGCTTCAATATGATTACTCCAGGTAATATTTGTAGCAACTAGAATCCTATTCCTCTTCGTGATTTCATCATCCAAATATGGTAAAGGTTCAAGGAATGTGATGCTTCTCTGTAGTTTGTTTGTGCACTAGGCTGGTATAATTTATGATGCATGAGTCTATGAGTTCACCTCAGAAATTTTAATCAAAATAAAAATGGGAGCAATTTAGTTGAATGAATGAGCTATGTATTGGCATAGGCTTTGTGCAGTTTCAAAAACAATAATCAGACAACTACAGAAAAACAAAGGAAACAAATGACATCACCCTGTCTTGATCTCTGCCAACCCACAGGCCACAGTGCCTTAGCTATGAGCTATGTTTTGATATTCACTAGCCCACAGTTCTTTATGAAACTATAACGAGGTGACGCCACAATATCAGCAGAAACAAACTAGAAGAAAACAAACAAGCAATCACCCAAAAACCTGGTTAGGCTTAAAGCCTACATTTAAGGATCATGAACGGGTTACAAGAGAAGCCGGATTAAATACAAGACACCAATTCTGCAACAATATTTGTTAGGTATTCGATGAAAGGTTCAAGATGGTAACCAATCTAACACCACCCACAAAGGCAAGTAATCAGCTCTCTAAGGATTGATTTTCAGTCAGAACGATTTCGTTCTGAACCAGTCGTATTGACTTCTCAATGCACATGAACAAAACACACAAACTTTAAGACACAGACAGCTTTAAAAAAAAATTTATACAGTTGGATTCTTTCCTAGTGTACTCCTAAATTCATCTCTATCCATGTACATCGGATCCAAGAAGAATGTCTATGGCAAATTGCAATTTAGCAATAACATCATAAATATCCATTCTTTCTCTAGGCAGTTCTGAAGAACAAGTGACTCCAATTTCAAGTATCAAAGCCAAGCACATTAGAATTTTTTGGCTTCTTATGAAACTTCGATTTTTCGAATTTCCTTTCCTTGTTTCTTCTTCTTCTTCTTCTTCTTCTTCTTCTTCTTCTCGGAGAAGTATTGGATCTGCTATCTTTGGTATACTGTCAAACAAAGCTTCCTTCACAAAGTTGTGGATGGTTAAACCATCTTTAAACATTTCATCAGTAGGTCTCTTCCCAGTGAACATTTCTAACATAAGGATGCCAAAGCTGTAGACATCACCATATGTTGACACCTCACTTCCCATACCGTATTCTGCAAGAAAAATGCATTTTAATGGATTTAAACGACGACTAAAACAAAACAATTAAGAAAAAAGAAATGAAAGAATATTAATTCACCTAGAGCGGTATAACCTATCGATCCCCTTATGCCCATAGAGCTTGTTTCATTATTAGATAAGTCATGGGTAGTAGTATCTCGAAGGAACTTTGCTAACCCGAAATCACCAACATGCCCGGTCATCTCTTTGTCCAATAGAATGTTGCTTGGCTTAAGGTCACAGTGCACAATTGGTGTTTGGCCCTGACTGTGAAGATAATTCAGTGCACAAGCAACATCAACGGCTATGTTTAGTCTCTGAAGAAGTTTTAAATTCCTAGGCTTCTCATCATTTGACAAATCTTCTTTGGGTACTTTTGGATGTAACCACTCCTCAAGACTCCCATTGACCATGAAATCGTAAACCAGAGCCTTAAAGTCATTTCCCTGATAATCTACAGCAGAGCACACAGTTACCACCTTGACTAGATTCCGATGTCTGATGTTTTTCAAGGCCTCACACTCCGATACGAAACTCTTGGAAGCTCCTTGACGTGAGAGGTTAAGTACCTTCACCGCAATGATCCTTCCATCAAGAACTCCTTTATACACAGAACCAAAACTACCAACACCGATTAAATTGGATGGTGAGAAACCATCGGTGGCTGTAAGAAGACTTTTGTAAGACACCCTCAGGAGTGAGTTTTCTGAATAATCTGCAGAAGTTTCTTTGCTTCTCTTTCTATACCAGAAAAGATACAGAAAACACACCAAAGCTACTCCAAGAAGCCCAGAAGGAATAGATATTGCTAATGTCAAGCTACTGTTTGATATCCTCTTTTCATTTCCTTTAAAGTTGCATCCAGGCAGATGCAATTCAGCTATACCCCCACAAAGCTTACTGTTACCCACCACCGATATTGCACTTGCATTACTAAACACACCTTCTGTTGGCACTGCACCGTCAAAATTATTGAACGACAGATTCAACTTCTGCAAAAGAACCAAGCCCTCCAAGTACTTTGGAATTTCACCAGACAAGTTATTTTTAGAAAGATCCAACTCTTGAATGCCTCTCAAGGAACTCAAAGAAGGAATGTCTCCATGGAAAAAGTTGCTCCCCAAACGGAGTGTTTCCAATCTTATGCAGCTCCCTAGAGTGCTTGGAATTTCACCCGATAACAGGTTCTCAGAGACATCCAAGTAACCAAGGTTTATCAAGTTTCCAACTTCCACGGGAAGAGAACCACTCAACTGGTTTTGGGATAGGTCTAGATATGTGGATAAGGATGAGATACCCACAACTTGTTTCGGTATGGAACCACTAAGGTTGTTATTAGCAAGAAACAACAACTGCAAATTTTTGCATTCCCCCAGGCTTGGAGGAATACTACCCTGAAGATTATTAGTTCCTAAGATGAGTTTATTCAACAAACTCAAATTTCCTAGGGAGGATGGAATGTTACCAGACAACCCATTGTTAATGAGATTCAATACCTGTAAGTTTTGAAGCTTTCCAATCTCGGCTGGGATAATACCCGTGAGTTGGTTACCCTGCATTTCTAAATCCTGCAAGTTGACAATATTTGCTATCCCGGATGGAATGGTTCCAAAAATCCAGTTGTTATCTAGATATAAAACTTCGAGATTCGTCGAGAGATTACCTATGGATTCTGGCAAAATTCCTCCAAAATTGTTGAGGTTCATCCCCAGGAGCTGTAAATTGGTGGCATTGATCAAAGAGGAGAGAAAGCTCAAGTCATCATCAGCTTCTTCCCTGGATCCAAGCTGATTGTCTGAAATGCTTAACCACTCGAGGTTTTGAAGCCTACCCAAATCAGGAACATTACCGGTAAGTTTGTTCTGAACCATTATGAGGTAATGGAGATTAGATGCATTTGATATTGAAACTGGAATGGAGCCAGTGAATTGGTTGTCCCCAATGTTGAAGAACTCGATATTCGGAAGAGTGTAACCCAAGTCCCATGGAAGACTCCCTTCAATTTGGTTCATAGTCACATCAAACATTGTGAGAGAAGAGAGATTGAAAAGTGAAAGAGGAAGAACACCAGAAAAACTGTTTATACCCAATCCAAGTAGTTGAAGGTTTTTCAATCTTCCAAAACCATCAGGAACACTCCCAACAAAATTGTTTTGGGCCGCAGAAAGCTGCGAAAGGGATGACAAATTGCCAAGAGGAGAGACGCTTCCTGTGAGATTATTGTCGTGAATAATCACAGTTTTGAGCTTCGACAAGGAGCCAAACTCAAAAGGAAGAACTCCCACCAGTGTGTTGTAAGAAAAATCCAAGTAAATAAGGTTTGAGCAGCGAGAGATATTGGTAGGAATCTGGCCACCAATTGAGTTATTGCTCAGAATCAAAATCTGAAGCCTCGGCAAACGGCCAATTTCTGGGGGGATTTCATTGCTGAAACTATTGTTCTGGAGCTTTAATTCCCTTAAAAAGCTCAAATTCCCAACGTATGGTGATATGGATCCGACCAGTTTCTGGGATTGAAGGTCCAGGGCGGTGACCCTCTGGTGGCTGCGGCCACATGTAACGCCCTGCCACTGGCAGAAGTGGGTTGAGTCATTCCAGGAGCTCAAAGCATTCAATGGATCCGAAACTATTTTGGCCTTTAATTCAATCAATGAAAGTTGGTCTGTTTCGTTCCCCATGATCCTGGAGCTGGTGGGTATAGTGGCAGGAAAGCTAGTGTTGAACATGCTCAAACAGTATAAAATCATTAGATGAATGTACAAAATGAGAAGTGACCTCGACATGCTCGACATTATGCCAAAGAGAAATTCTTCTTGCTGTGGGTTGATTACCTTCGCGCCGAAGCTCTGAAATTGCTTAGAAGTTACTAGTTTAAAGAACTAAAGGAGTAGACGACGATCGCTCAAAGAACCAAGAACCAATCATAGATATGCACTCATGGGCCGATTGAAGTGTTCTTATAAATCATAAACAAAACAAAATAACGAAAAACATCAACGTCAAGTTTGCTGGTTCTAAATGTGAACAAAGCATATAATCAACCGCCACCACTCATTTTTGAGGAGATTTTAGCAGCAAAGGTTAGGAGTGAAGAAATTGAGAAGAGAAAATAACTGTATATTCTCTGTCTATAGAAACTGTACAAGATATGGCCTATTTATAGGC
>JAULJZ010097010.1:0-12045 GCA_032270985.1 Heliamphora pulchella
TGGTAAAATGACTTTCTTTTGCAATGTCCCTCTCAATGCTATTGGAAGAAGTTGTTGCATCAGAATATGACCATCATGACTCTTTAGTCCCGTGATTTTACGTTGTTTAAGTTGAATACAACGTGAAATATTAGAAGCATAACCATCTGGCACTTTTATCCCTTTCAAAACTTTTAAAAAATCATCTTTCTCTTTTGGTACCATTGAGAAACAAATTGGTGGAAAATATGTCTTGTTAGAACCTACTTTTTGTGCATGAAGTTCACGTCTTATACCTATGTCTTGCAAATCAAGACGAGCCTTTAAGTTATCCATCGTCTTTCCTTCCATATTCAACAAAGTACCGTACACATTATCGATTACATTTTTCTCTATGTGCATCACATCTTAATTTTGACGCAATAAGCGGCTTTCCCAGTATGAAAAAGTGAAAAAGATACTTCGCTTCTTCCATGGTTGTATCTCATGACTACTCCTAGGGTTCTTTTCATTCGTTTTTGTCTTTCCAAAGTTGAATTGAGCACTTTCTGTGTACATCATCACTTCAAAGCCAAAAAGCATACTAGGAGCAGGTTCCATTTCTTGTTTGCCATCAAGCGATGCTTTATCTTTACGAAATCTATGATCTTTGTCCAGAAATCGCCTATAACCCATGAAACAATATTTTCCTTCATATTTTAATCATTGAGAATGAGTGTAATAGTTACAAGAAGGACAAGCAAGACCACCCTTAGTACTCCAACTAGATAAATCACCGTATGCAAAAAAATCATTTATTGTCCACATCAAAGTTGTACGCATGTGAAAGTTATCTTTAGAAGAAACATCGTAAGTTTCTACTCCAACCTCCCACAGTTCCTTAAGTTCCTCAACTAACGACCGTAAAAAGACATCTATATCGTTTGATGGTGAGTATGGCCCAGGAAAAAGCAATGATAAGATGAAACAAGATCTTTTCATGCACATCCATGGGCGCAAATTATAAGGAATCAGAATTACTGGCCATATACTATAACTGGTGCTCACATTCCCATAAGGATTGAATCCATCAGCTGCTAATCCCAATCGAACATTACGAGGATCAGATGCAAAATTCACATATCGAGAATCAAATGTTTTCCACGGAAGAGAATCGGCAGGATGTCTCATTATTCCATCATTTGTACGACCCTCCATATGCCATTTCATAGAAGCAGCTATTTTTGATGACATAAATAGCCTTTGCAATCTTGGCTTTAAGGGAAACCATCGGAGAACTTTTGCAGCCTTTTTCTTTCTTTTTTTAGACAAAGCACTCGAATTATGCTCCAAATCAGTCTCATTTGTTGCCCACCTTGATGCACCACAAGGACAAACTTTGTCATTCGCATGTTCTTTCCAAAATAACATACAGTTAGTAGGACATGCATGGATTTTCTCATATCCAAGACCCAAATCCTTAATAATCTTTTTGGCATCATAAGAGTCTTTCGGTAACTTAGCGTCTTAAGGAAGCATATCTTTCAAAATTTTGAGCAGGTTTGTGAATGATTCATTGGTCGATCCACTAAGACACTTCAGGTGGTACAAATGCACAATGGCTGATAACTTGCTAAAATTCTTGTACCCTTCATATAAAGGTTGCTCAGCATCTCTAAGCAAGTTATAGAATTGTTTGGCATCTTCATTAGGATCTTGTCTAGGTGGTTGTTCATTTAGACCTTCACCAGATGGTTCTAATACATTTCTTTCATCTCCAAGGTCATCAATAAATTGGCTATGCATTGGAAACACGTCATGCAGCATGTCACGTATATCACCATGTTCACGTCGCATTTCTTCACCATGAGTCTCGCTAACTCTAATACTAGTTGATGCTGACAAAGTCTCCCCATGATAATACCAACAATTATAACCTTGACTGATTCCAAATGAGACCAAATGATCACGTACAATTTCTAGGTTCAACATATATGAATTCACACATTTTACGCATGAGCATAAAATTGTCCCATCCTTAGATGCACTATGAGAAGCAAACTTCAAAAAGTTTTTCACTCCTTCCAAGTACTCTCTTGACACTCTACTCTTCTTCATCCAACTCTTATCCATTGATTGAATATAAAATAAACTAAGGTAAAAAAAAGAAAGAAGTAAATTTAAGTATGATAAAAAAAACTACTCTTACTATATACACAACAGGCATGCGGAATGTATCACTCACATGAAAATAAAAGTCATAATGTATTGGGAAATGATCTAATGGAAACTCATCTCGAAACATGACTGTAGGGTTTACAACAATGTCACGGGGGAAAATGTATATTGAATTGTATTAGTAATATGGTGAGATTGTATTACGATAGTTACAATTAATTCAATGTATACTAAAATCTGTGTTAAGGGTAGTGGCCATGTGATTTTTTCCCTTCTCTTTATAATATGCAGCAATGGCTTGGCAGGCAACCGATGGGAGGGGAAATAAATAAATAAATAAATGAGCGTAAATTAAGTAGTTATAGTTTATGTTCATCAAACCAAAAGTAGGATTTGATGTTTGAGTCTACAATAAATGGGCCTAGGTTTTCGTGTAAGTGTTCCCAAATCGAATTGATCTGGTATTTGTGTACAAATTTCCTTAACAGACCAATAACACAATGAACACAACCATTTTGATCATCATCATTCTAGTTCAACGTAACTAATCAATTATGCAGAGTCACTAGCTAAGCTTTTGATCTACCCTTTTCAAAGCAAGAAAAGAATTGGCACTTGTGCCATCAGGGAGATTGAGAACCAAGTACAAGCAACCAAGTGAAGTGCTCCTTATATGAATTCATTATCAAATATAGTCGTGTGTTCTGTAAACTGATCAATAGGGGATGAATTGATCCTAATATTGACACAATAGAATAGTAATAAGAGTTCCTCAACTTGAACCTCCACACACACACACACACACAGCAACATAAAGGGAAAAAAGATTTTTTTTTAAAAAAAAGTCTAATTTTGGTGCCTAATCTAGATGCATCATAAAATTCCCATCATAAGCACAATTTCATTGTCATTCAATAATCAAATGTGAAAGATCCACATCTTCCAAAGACTTCATGTATTTAAATTCATCAAAAGATGGTCTTGAAAACCCAATTCTATTGAGCTCTGCCTAAGAAGAAAAACTCAAAAAGGACAAAAAAAAACTATAAACAACATAGATAAATTATTTCTTAACAAATTGTACTTGTTCAAGTGAATCTTCCCCAAGTGAAGGAAAAATTACAACGAAATCAGAGAGGAGAAAATACAGGAATCTTACCTTGCACTTACTAACCATTGATGAAGAAGAAGAAGAAGGAGGTTGCTGCTGAAATTAATGTGCCTTTTCTATTAAATTAGAGGGAGGGCAAATGGGACTCGAGACACGAATCCACGATGATCCAACTTGTCACGCCCCAAACTTTGAGCCACGTGAAACATCCATAAACAATCAACCACAACACCCAGCCTAAGAATACACTCTCAAAATAAACATACATGCATTGTATACAAATGCCAAACGACATACATTACAAAGCTCCAATACCGAGAAACATGTATTAAGTATACATGATACAGATAGAAACAAAAGGAAGACGACGGTTCTTCCACCTCTCCAGCATCTCAAGATCAACCTGCGGGACCAGTACCTGATGAAAAGAAAATCCCACACCGTGTGCCAGGGCTCAGCAGAAACTAGACAAGCATGCAATATAAACAAAACATGCTAGCAAAACAAAGTGCAGGTTTAGACTCTCTTTCAAGCCTTGAAAATAGTTGGAAAACGGTTTTAGATCACGACTCACAAGAGCCATTGAAAACAATTTTCACAAGCAATGGAAAAGTGAGGATAAAAGCCATTTTTCTACTTATCAGAGCCTTGAAAATGATTCCAGTATTACGACTTTCGTAGGCCATTAATACAGTATTTCAACTCCCGTAGGCCGATAATACAATTTTAAGAAAATTGGACTATCCATCCCAATATGCAATACATGCAATCTATGATACATATAATAGTATGCCACACATGCAAAGATCGACTCCTACGAGCCACGAATGTAACACAGACATAATTAAACTGACTCTCCCCTTAGTCCTAACAACAGGTATACATGAACCTCGACTCTGACTCGAGCCCTAACAACATATACACATAAACATCGACTCTTTCGAGCCCTGACCACAGATCGATCACATACAAATCATATATCTTCTTGGACTTTCACCGAAGGACCGCAGCCCCCAACTATGCAACGCACACAACCCTACAACACACAACGCACGCAACCCGTGCAACACACACATATCTTCACGGACTTTCACCGTAAGACCATTATCCGCCCCCCCATGCTTCGTCGACCAGGGTTAATAAATGTCTTCACGGACTTTCATCGTAGGACCATTATCCGCCCTCATCACAAATCTTCATGGACTTTCACCGTAGGACCATTATCCGCCCTTCAAACACACAATGCAACACATGCATAAAAACAAATAACCGTTCACGATCACAAGAACCACCTAGGACCACAAACCCGTCCTACAACATACGAGAATAAAACTAATCATAGTTCTATAAACATAAGATCACGTATGATCGCAAAGTTTTACATACAACGCCAAAACCACGTAAACCATCTGCATAATCCGTACATAAATAAACTAGAGTTATAAATGCACATAACCAGTTATAAACGCACATATCCATATAACCTCACAGCATGACGCCACCCGTCACATAACCCAACACCGCATCACATGCCACACACCCGTCATTCGATATCCGAGCAACCCATCCAAAAATTGGGACCCCTCCACACATCGGGACAACCAACACCTCACGCAGAGATCAACACCCGAACCTCCCTCAAACCGATTCTTACTATAACCCAACCTTAAAACTGAACCACGGACCTACACGTCCCGAACATAACCAACACGCACACAACCGTGCCACAACTCCTCAAATCTAACCATGCACGTCGACCCAAGCACGACATCTAAACGAAGCACCCGAGGCCACAACACGGCCCCCAAACCACCACACAATCACCGAACCCCAAAAGGAATCCACAGCAATTTGAATCAACTAATTCCCATAAATTAATCAGTTGAATACCGTAGGACGCTAATCGAAAACCAAAGAACTAACCACCAAACCACAAAATAGACACCAAACACCCACTCAGGGCCCAGTCGACTAGACCTCACTCCCAGTCGACTGAAAACTCTCGGGAGACAGCAAAAACCCAAACCAGAACCTTTTTAGTCGACTGATCTAAAGGTCCAATTGACTGACCTCCTAAACTCAAGATCCAGTTGACTGACCTCCCAGGTCCAGTCGGCTGACCTCCCTCAGGAACCGTTTTTAAGCCACGATTTCAACCCTCCAAACCTAGAATCGAAGCCTCGAAACTCCTATCCCACACCCTCGGACATACACACGCCTAGGCCTAACACTAAGGCCTCAAAAGAAACTCCCGACAGCCGATTTCATCCACCGAAATCAACATGAAATCGGTTTTAAACCCAAAACCCAACTTAACAGAAAATTAGATCTACAGCTATTCGACCGGTAGAAATACACCCGATTACACATAGCACCCTTATGAAACATACAGGTCTAGAATCTTACATCGGTGAGTTAAAAACTCGATGCCTCGATCCACGTGTAAAATTGAGCTTCGTCGGAATGGAATTATGTCTAGATGAACGCGTAGACCACGACGCCAATAACAAGGATCGGCAGTCTGATCGTCAAAAATCGAGCCCTGGGCCCCCGAGAACTTAGAGAGAAGGCAGAGAGAAAACAGGAAGCTTGTTGGAGAAGTTTTGAAAAATATCTTTATGAACATATTTAACTCCAGATATTTATTGGCCTCCAAAATATCTTTTTTTTTTGAAATTTTGAAATTCGCGTCACAACGGCCCACAGCCCCGGGAACCTACACCGCATGCATATTTAAGCCCGATTATGCATCAAAAGCAATAAAAACATGCTCAAACGAAAACACGTAACGTGCGTCCGGAAACGCCAAAAAATAAAATGGGCAAAGATCTCACAACTCTACCCCCTTAACGGAATTTCGCCGCCAAAATTCAACATAAGGTCAAAAGAAACAACCCCGTCGATCGCAATCGACACAGGCAGACGAGATGGTCAGCCAAATCATTCCTAGGATATAGTTAAACAAGGCCAGACATCCTAGACAGTGGCTAACTATCTCAAAGACATGGGATCTACAACTCACCCCAACCTCACATCATCACCAACCGCTGCCTCAACATAGCACACCACCCACGAAATCCTTCACTAACTCCCAAACAGATGCAACAATGAATCTGGCCCAAAGCCTGCAAAACTTAGAAAGTACCTCTGCTCGCTGAAGGCATATCTGCATCCTCTGGCACGACCGGTACCCTAGAAGCTATGAGGGAATATGCTCGAGGTAATCCCACTCTGGCCTGTCCACCAAAACTCGGCGCTGTCGGTTGCCGCACTAACTAAACTGATGTACTCCCACCTGCCATTCAAGAAGTCTGAACTGTAGGATACTGCTGTCGTTCCTTCACTTACGAACCCTCTAGTGTACTCACTGTACTCGGAGCACCCTCTCTCTGAGGATAATTCCTCCAAATATGTCCCGTTCGACCACATCCATAGCAAGTCGAAAGCACCCTCCCTTGTGACTGATCTGGTACAGGACTCTAGGACTGCCTTAATTGGGAATTCGGGAACTGCCTCGGCTGTGAACAATTTGATACACAATGTCCCAGTTGTCTACACAGATAACACCTCAACTCCCTCTGCTCTAGCCTCCCAAATGAAGCCACTAACGATGCTGGTACTGGAAACTGCTGAGGTAATCCAGATGGATGAAAGCTAGTACCATAAGACCTCTGCCTCTTGTTGGAATGCCCACCTGTCTATGCCTCGGTCCCACTATGTGGTGTCCTGGCCCCCTTGAAAGATCGATTCTCAGGCATAGTGTTCTCCACCCTCGTTGCTGCCTCCACCAGCTTTGTGAACACCCGAAGTCCCATCGCGACCATACGCTCCCTGATCGCCGGCCTCAAGCCCCGCTCAAGAATCATTGATCGCAGCTCGTCCGTACTCGCCAACTCCGATGCAAACCGGGATAAACATGTAAACCTGGCCTCATACTTCATAACATCCATGGCCCCTGGGTAAGAGTGTAGAACTCCTCCCTGTACAAGTCCCTCTTCGACGCCGACAAGTATTTCTCCAGAAAACACTCTTGTAAAAGCTGCCCATGTGACTCCCATAGTCGTCCTGACATATCTCCACCACTGACGAACAGCGCCCCTCAACTGAAAGGTGGCAAATAAAGCCCGCAACCCATCCTCCACAATCTGCAATGTGTCGAGGATCCGCGTCACCAGTTCCAACCACTCAATTGCCACAATAGGATCAGGATCTCCAAAAAAGGTAAGCGGATCCACGCGTCTAAACTCCCGCATCACCACTGTAGCCCTTGTCTCAGGCACTCTCTCCCTAACAGCCTCACCTCTATAGGTCTCAACTAGCTACTGGATAGAGCCAACCAGCACACGCAACAACTCCATCGCGTCCATCGGTTCGAGGGGAGCATTTGCATCCCCAGCATCAGGGATAGAAATATCCCCTTATCCAACAGCACAGCCACGTCCTCGCCCTCGTCTCGTAGATATCGCGTCTATATGAAAGCAAAATAATGCATAAGACGCAGCACATCGCATGAACATAAACGCTAAACACCTAGCATGCTAACACATAGCAACATAGGTTCATGCTAAATAAAACCCCGTACACCGAGGAGAACCAATAAGAATGATACGTCAATCTGGATAACCTACTCAGATTCTCCGCTAGAAATCATGTCAGCTAAACGCATTTCTAACTTGGCCTCCAAGTTTGTTAATCCAAATGCCCAAAGGCGGGACTATCACTCCTAAGATTCAACTCCCATACTCACACATACACATCATTTACATAGCTACCATGCTAACACATTCATGTTATCAAAACATCTAAACACATGCAGTCAAGCACACGCAATCAGCCTCACACGGTGATACAACCTCTTCCCACGGCTCTTAGGTATTCAAACCCAGAGCTCTGATATCAAGCTGTCGCGCCCCAAACTCCTGGCCACGTGAAACACCCACAAACAATCAACTACAACACCCAACCCAAGAATACACTATCAAAATAAACATACATGCATTGTATACAAATGCCAAACGACATACATTACAAGGCTCCAACGCCGACAAACATGTATTAAGCATACATGATACAAATAGAAACAAAAGGAAGACTACAGTTCTTCCACCTCTCCAGCATCTCAAGATCAACTTGCGTGACTGGTACTTGAAGAAAAGCAAATCCTACATCGTGAGCCAGGGCTTAGCAGAAACTAGACAAGCATGCAATATAAACAAAACATGCTAGGAAAACGAAGTGCAGGTTTAGACTCTCTTTCAAGCCTTGAAAACAGTTAAAAAATGATTTTAGATCACGACTCACAAGAGCCATTGAAAATAATTTTCACAAGCAATGGGAAAGCGAGGATAAAAATCATTTTTTGACTCATCAGAGCCTTGAAAATAATTCCAGTATTACGACTCTCGTAGGCCGATAATACAGTTTTAAAAAAATTGGTCTATCCGTCCCAATATGCAATACATGCAATCTATGATACATATAATAGTATGCCACACGGGCAAAGATCGACTCTTACGAGCCACGAATGTAACACAGACAGAATTAAATCGACTCTCCCCTGAGTCCTAACAACAGGTATACATAAACCTCGACTCTCACCCGAGCCCTAATAGCATATACACATAAACATCAACTCTTTCGAGCCCTGACCACAGATCGATCACATACAATTCATATATCTTCTAAAACTTTCATCAAAGGACCGCAACCCCCAACTATACAATGCACACAACCCGTGCAACACACACAATGCACGCAACCCGTGCAACACACACATATCTTTACGGACTTTCACCGTAGGACCATTATCCGCCCCACTATGCTTCGTTGACCAGGGTCAACAGATATCTTCACGGACTTTCACCGTAGGACCACTATCTGCCCTCATCACAAATCTTCACGGACTTTTATTGTAGGACCATTATCAGCCCTCCATACACACAATGCAACACATTCATAAAAAAAAAATAACCGTTCACGATCACAAGGACCACATAGGAACACATACCCGTCCTACAACATACAAGAATAAAAATAATCATAGTTTTATAAACATAAGATCACGTATGACCACAACATTTTACATACAACGCCAAAATCACGTAAACCATCCGCATAATCTGTACATAAATAAACTAGAGTTATAAATGCACATAACCAGTTATAAACGCACATAGCCATATAACCTCATAGCATGACACCACCTGTCACATAACCCAACATGACATCACATGCCACACACCCGTCATTCAATACCCGAACGACCCATCCACAAACTAGGCCCCGTCCACACACCGGGACAACCAACACCTCACGAGGAGATCAACACCTGAACCTCCCTTAGACTGATTCTTACCATAATCCAACCTTAAAACCGAACCACGGACCTACACGTCTTGAACATAACCAACACGCACACAATCGTGCCACAACTCCTCAAATCTAACCATGCACGTCGACCCAAGGACGGCATCTAAACGAAGCACCTAAGGCCATAACACGAGCCTCAAACCACCACACGATCACCGAACCCCAAAAGAAATCTACATGTATTTGAATCAACTAATTCCCATAAATTAATCAATTAAATACCATAGGACGCCAACTAGAAACTAAAGAACCAACCACCAAACCACAAAACAGACACCAAACACCCACACATGTGTGTGTTTGGATCGTTAAATTAATGACCTGAAAACTCTCGAGAGAAGCCAAAAACCCAAACCAGAACCTTTTTAGTCGACTAACTTGAAGGTCTAGTCGACTGACCTCCCAAACTCAAGATCCAGTCAACTCAAGATCCAGTCGACTGACCTTCCTCGAAAACCGTTTTTAAGCCCGATTTAAACCCTCTAAACCTTGAATCGATGCCTCAAAACTCCTATCTCACACCCTCTGACATACGCACGCCCAGACCTAACATTAAGACCTCGAAAGAAACTCCCAACACCCAATTTCATCTATCGAAATCGACATAAAATCGATTTTAAATCCAAAACCTAACTTTACAGAAAATCAAATTTACAGCTATCCGATTGGTAGAAATACACCCGATTACACATAGCACCGTTATAAAACATACAGGTCTAGAATCCTACCTAGGTGAGTTAAAAACTCGACTCCTCGATCCACGTACAAAATCGAGCTTTGCCAGAATAAAATTCTATACGGATGAACGCGCAGACCATGACGCCAATAACAAGGATTGGTAGTCTGATCGTCGAAAACCGAGCCCCGGGCCCCCAAGAACATAGAGAGAAGGCAGAGAGAAAACAGGAAGCTTGTTGGAGAAGTTTTTGAAAATATCTTTATGAAAATATCTAAGTCCAAATATTTATAGGGCTCCAAAATATTTTTTTTAAAATTTTAAAATTCGTGCCACAACGGCCCACGACCTCGGGAACCTACCCCGCATGCATATCTAAGCCCGATCATGCATCAAAAGCAATAAATATATGCTCAAACGAAAACACGTAACGCGCGTCCGAAAAAGCCGAAAAAGAAAACGGGCCAGGGTGTCACATAACCAATGGTTCTCCCCTTTAAGATTGAAGTCACAATTCCAAAACTTAGGTAAATTACCTTCCCCAAACTCGAAAATTTAGGGTTTGAGTCATTTGAGTTGATAATTGTTTAATCCAAAGACAAACGGTCATACCCTACTATAGCCACAATTGATTCGTTTTGTTACAGTAGCCTAGGGTTTTCGATTGGTAAAAAATAAAGAGTCTTGTGGGATAAGTTCGTTCAAATTAGAGGGTAGGGAGGATTTAAGTTCCATAGTCTTAGAGAGAAGAAAGAAAGAACTTCAATCGGTTCCAGAGCAGGGAGATTGGCACTTCTAAGTGTATTATGCCATAAATCACCCCCATATCAGAAAAAGAATTGGGAAAAAATTACTTTGAAAACAGAGAATTCCTGTTAGCATGAGATGAGATGAAACCGAAAAAACAGAGCACTGTGGACGCATTGATTCTGTGAAATCCCAAGAAGAAAGAGAAAACATGTGCAAGACGAAGAAGCGATAGCAAGCACTATGGACACACTGTGGACACACTGCTTGTACAAGTATAAAAAAGAGAAGAAGTAAGAAGACGAAGAAGATAAAAAATAGAAGAACAAACCTGATGATAAAATCGACGACAAGTAGTGGCGACCGGCGACCGGCGACCGACGGCAAAAAGTGGCGGTTAGACACACGGCGGCGACAATCAATGGAAGCGATGGAGATGTCGTGTGCGTTAGTTGCTTTTGGGGTTTGATCAGATACTAGGGTTTAGCTTTTGTTTGGGGTTTGAGGGAAGAGCAATGGTTGCTTCAGATTGGGAGGGATTATTTGAAAGTGTAACCTATAGCAGCGTTTGGTAGGATATGAAATTAATTAATATATTGGGTTTAATCTATAGCAGCGCTTTTAAATAAACCATTGCAAAAAAAAATTATATCCCAGCGGATTAGTTTAAAATCGCTGCTATATTACTTACTTTTTAGTAACGCTTGAAAACCGTTGGTATATATAATTTATAGCAGTAGTTTTTAAAACCGCTGCTAAAAAAACGAAGGAAACAACTAATTTTCTTGTAGTGATAATTATTGTATGTAAGTATTTTTTTTGAAATTTTTAATTCCTCATTCGTTGCATGGGGTGGTGTCCTCTATTTGAGAAATTCATATCAGATATTTTGCAGGTGCGAGAGCTAGCTGGGACTGTTTGGGAGACTAAAAAGCTGATTTGGTAATTAATTTGGGTTTTAAATTGTATTTTGGTATATTTTTGTGAATATAAATGCATAAAATAT